>VXAV01003559.1:0-13306 GCA_013399715.1 Alectura lathami
AAAAAAAGGATGCTATACTATGCTAAGCTGCAAAGGATTTCTTCACTTCGACTACCGGACACAAAAAGAGCTCTCTAGTGCCCTCTCTGGTTCTTTTAAAGGAGTGAACACTCAGTTTTCTCAGAATGTCTACCTGAATAGTATCTTGCTGGTGTACATTACTGTTTACACCATTTTACAGGATCAAACACCTGTGCTCCTGAAAGCACACATGCTTGCTAAGTGAAAACAAGGGATTTGATTGGTATATGTTTGGAAGGATGGAAGAGGCACTTCAGTTGCAAAGTGCAGCAGCAGATTTTTCATAAGAACGGGGCAAGGAATGTTGAAAGGTATCTCTTTTNGTTGGAAAGGTTTTTTTTTTTTTTTTTTTTTTCTATAAATAGTATTATATGAAGAAATCATCATTGCTAGTATTCCTCAGCGGCTCTCATTTTTGTTTTCCTTTGTTTTGATGCCAAAATTGTGACTTCTCCAAGCAGACTGGAAGGACTAAAATTTTCCTTCCAGTTCCCTTTAAAACTAATAATAGGGCCCTACGTCCCATATGGAATAATACCGTTTCTATGAATGAAATTCCAATTATTGTCTTATTTTATGACACTTAAAAACTCTCACCCTGTCAGCTCTGCAAAATGGATATCTGAAATATTATTTTTGCTATTAACTGTGTCTTAGGGAAATTAAGTTTATTGCTTTTCATATGGGTTGCTGTATTCAGTCACTTATATTATAACTGTTCTTACAATGAGGCTATGGAAATGTGGTATCCTACATGTTGGATGATCTCCTTTTCCTGTTTACCCTAGCACCTGTTTCTTTGAATACTGACTTCTTTTTATAACTCCCTGGGATCCATGGTCTATTGGGCACTGCAGCACTGACTGTCATTTTGATTTTTATAAAGGAATATATTTTACATTTACAAATGTACAAAGCACTCAGACACTGTAAGCACATATAAGAGCTTTTAAAAATCAGAAAATCATTAAAAATGCAGCAAATAAATGTATTTTGAGAAAATAGAAATGAAACACTTTGTTGTTATCAAAGATATACTGTCTTTGTCTATCTTCCTATGTCCAATTTAGTTTGTTTCAGAAAAGACTTATTTAAAATCTTGGTACAATCTTGTAACAATATAAAAAATACTGATAAATTACCTTGTAATCTGAGCAGGTGTTAAAATGTGAAGAATTCCTGGTTTCCAAAAAGAATTTATTTGTAAATAATGCAGTACCTCAAAATGTGAACTCAAATATCTGTGAGTGTTCTTAAATTTTTTATTAAACATCTGTGATTAAAGGTGGTTTATCTGCTTTGAAAGCTGATTATAAGATTCCAAAGAAGTTAATCTATTTTATATTCTCATATTTTACCGTCAAAATGTTTGTATATTGTATATCAAGCTTATCTAATACACAGCAAGAAACATAATCCTGTAAGTTTTCCTTTCAATGTAAGTTACAGAACTATTTTAGACCAAAGAATACGATCAGACATACTATTTTTCTCTTCATAACTTTTCTGGTATTTTCATGTCATATGGAAGATCTGACTCAACAGAAGTTATATATGCATGGAGACTATGAATATAGAGGCCAATAAAGAATGAGTATGGAATTGTTTGGGAAGATTTTTTCTATTAAAGGTTTCAAGTTTTGTCTTTTTTTTCTTTTTGCATTTGAAGTCTAAAATATTTCTTAATAATTGTAGTATCTAATGATTATTTAAAAAAAAAAAAAAAAAATCAGTGGTTTATCTACAGTGTTTGAGCTTTTGACAGATCACTGGTGTTCCCTCGAGCCCAGATTTTCTGTAAATAGCAAAAGGCAACACATTTTACAGAGGCAGCTGGAGGATCTCCTCTGAAGACAGATGGTCCCACTGGTGATTTGCTAATATAGCATTAAGAAGATAGTAGTTAGTATAACTTACTGAATGTCTGAATGTTAAGTAAGCCCATCACCAAATGTAATATACACACAGCTGGTTAGAAGCTAGTCCATTAAACCTAGATTCAAAGCCACTGAAGTCTTAAAGCAGCATGAAAACTGTTTGATAATAGAAAATTTATTAGTGAGGAATGCCATGATTATCTTATAACTCATTTATGATTGATTTTTTGTTTTCTTTTGTTATCCATCAGCATAGCATTTAAAATGGTTTCATGTGAAAATAAAAAAGTGACAATACTTTTTAGTGAGTTATATTGCTCCTTTTTTCCTGTGTATGAATTTCAGGTTTTGTCATTTCAAACTTTGCTATGCCCTATAAAAACATATTTTTTATATATATATAATTTATATTACAAGATTTTCTTGTAAATAACCAATAGTGCTTTATCCCATTATAATTCAGAAAGGCTTTTTAATGTATTAAATGAAAAGTGTATTTAATTTTATATAAGTCTGTCATCTTTCAGATGAATTTTTTTTTTTATGATCAGTATCTCTAAATACTGAAAAAAAAAGTGGACATTAATCAATCTTTTAAAAACTTATAAACTAATTTATTGGCAGTGCAAATGTAGGTTACATACTTGATCTAGTTTTCAAATTGTAGCACTGAACTGATAAGGACCGTAGCCTGAAAGAACAATAATATTTGAAAAATTACATCTTATTAAGCATATTTGAGTAACAACTGCTTGAAAGAGAGTTTTTACAGTTTCAGTTTACTTGGTTTCTTACTTTTCCGGAAGAGAGAACTGAACACAAATTCAGGGAAGCAAAAATGCAAACATTAAAACTGAAGCGTACATCTATTTTAAGACACGTAAGTAGAGAATTAAATATCAGACTATTTTATTCCACAGAGTTAATCTTCACTTCTATTATAATCTTTGTCACAAGATGAATTAATTTTCTACAATTTTCTTTTCTCATTACACTCCTTGACATGAATATAGTCATATGTCCTTTTCCAAATGAGCAGATACTTTCAGAATAATCCTGTCTCCTATGCTTATATAGAGTAATTCCAGAACATATTAAAAGAATTACAGTTCTATCTGAATCACCATGAAGCCAAGCAGATATTTTTATATGGCCACAGAGATTTTTCTTTCCTCTTTTGCTGGTTAGCACTGCTCCAATTTTGATGCTAAGATACAGTCGAATATTACCTTCTGATGACCAAATACTCTTTCAGATATTTTCATTATGTTACAGTACTTAGTCGTTGTCTGCTTCTGTAAACACATTTATATTCAAGAAGTGCTATCATGACTTTACAATCTCAAGTAAACAGGATGGATTTATACATTTTCAGAGCTCTAACAAATCTGCTCACATACTCATTATTATTATTATTATTTTTAGTGGTTACTGCTTTGTTACTGTTGCATGTTTTCCAGCATTACAATGTCACAGAATTGGTATTTTTCTCTCTTTTGGTAGTAAGAAGCTGGACAAAATTCAAGACATCTTAGTTGGATTCAGAAAATGGTGCTCGATCCCACTGTTTTTTTGTTCTGTTGTTACTGTTGTAGTAATCCTATTTATTTAAAAGTCATGTACAAAGTGTTGCTATGAAAACCACAGCACAAATCAAAGTTAACAGTTGTTATTACTAAATAAGAAAGAGATATGCAATTTTTCAGTAATATTTAGTTGAAGTACATTCCCCCAGTACTACATTTACTGTCTATTTATCTTCTGCTCCCTACTTCTTCTTCTTCATTTTTTTTTTTTTTTTAAGTTTAATGTTTAATCAGTGTATGCTCTGTGAGGTAACAGAAAAATAAATGTTAGAAGTGAATCTCAGGCTGTGGAGCCCAGTCTCCTGTCCACAAAAAAAAAAAAAAAAAAAAAACAAAAAAACCAAAAAAACAGGATATCTTCAAAGTTAGAGCACGCTGCTCAGGGCCTTCTCCAGTGAAGTTTGGAAAATTTCCAAAAGCAGTGATTCCCTGCGCTCTCCATGTGACCTTCTATAGAGCTTAAACTCTATTGTGGTAAAGCATCCTTCCCTATCCTATAATTGGAGTTTCCATTGATGCAGCGCTATGATCATTTATTCTTGATCTTTTGCTGGGCATGCCTGGGGAGGATCTATCCACATTTTCTTCATAATTCCCTTTTAGACCATAGAATATTGCTTCTTCAGGCTAAGCATACTCAGTTCCCTTAGTTTCGCCTTTTATGTGATGCATTCCAACTCCCTAACCATATTTTTCATCCTCAGTTTCTCCNCAGACTTAGTTAGGCAAATTTGCACTTTCCAAAGTGCATAAATCTGACTGGCCACCAGTTTCACTTCTGACTCAAATTACTTCTTCATTGAACAGCGTCCAAAGTCAAATTATATAGTTTGAGCAATTTAAAAAACCAAACAAACAAACAAAAAAAAAGAAACAATAACTTTTTTACATTTAAAATGTGAAGGAGTTTTGGCTGTTTGTTTCAAGGTGTTTACTAGAGCTCGTTCTTTTGGTCGGGGACTTTAAATTATCAGCATAAGAACAATATCCAAAACTGACTTCAATTTTTCACCCAAGTCAATAAGGAAAAGTTATTAAACAAATTGCAGATGCCACAATCTTTATGAAAATATCATAGTGTCAACCCACAACAGTATCTCTTTGAAAGTGATGGTGCAAAGAGGCAGGACAATAATTTACTGCAACATTATGCAACTCACTGCATCAGCAGGAAACATCCCAGTGACCTGCAATGCACGTGCAAAGCTCAGTTTGAGGCGTGTCACAGGTGTCTATTACAGTCCAGCTTTGCTGAGACATACATAATTGTCTGTAGTTGTTATCTTTGTTCAGTAATGCAAGCCTCTCACCATATTTACAATGCTAATAAATAAAGGATGATGAAGTGGAATCCAGGGTTGCTGCTTTTGCAAATTTAATTTGGTTCCTCTAGAATCACTGAACGCAAACTAATCCACTGAGAAAATCATTTCTGTCCAATGTTGCAGCTAGCATTACATTTTACATGTTCAAAACTTAAACAATAACTGGAAGAAGTTGCTCATGAAAGATTACTTAAATAATTGTTTGTGGCTCTTTTATATAGTTCTTGGTCACAAATAGGAGGTCAGTCCCTGAACAGGTGTAAATAAATGCAGCTGTACATTAGTGTTACTCTGCTATTGGAACCAAATAAGGATCAAATCTAGTCAGATATGAGACAGGTGTTACCCACATGTTCAACACACAAAGCTTGTCCTACACGATTGAAATCAGATGATCACCTATCCTATAACAAACAGACATGGTACATGCCAAGTGCAGAATTAACTGAGTGAGATACACCTGGTGACTACATGAACATGTGACTGGAAGACATCAGTGAGTGATATTTCTGAAGATAGGCCAAAACTAGCTTTCACAGACACATATTACCATTATGGCTTATTAGACTGAAAAAGCACTAAAACACTAAAGCTCAAGTGTTATTATATCCATTATCCTCTTGCAGAGACACAAACAGTCCCTGTACTCCAACAGGAAAGATTTTTGCCCTAGACATGTGGATGGACTTACAATGTTACAGTTTTGTCTCCTGTGATCCTCTAATATATTTACCTCCAGTTACACATAACCCTAAAAATAAGTAATAAAGAGTTTTCTTAGCCATCCTTAACAAAAAACAACTCTACGTAGGCATGACTATGAATATTTACAGCTGGTTATTTCCTTAATCTGTGTAACTAGCCAAAAGAAAGAGTGATTCTCCTATTTATTTGAACTTTTTGAACATTTAGAGAGATTAATAATTATTACACTTTTAACTTCAGGATCATCTATTTGACCCCTCCTCCTACCATTCAGTTATAAATGCTTCCACTGTGTTAATAATATAATGTATGATTTTAATTCTACCATTGTGACATTCAGCTTAGCTACAAAAGTGAGGTTGACTCCTCAAAAGCATCCTTGCATTTTATTCAGCCTCAAAAATATGCTTCCGAGTGTTGCAAAAAAGCTACACACATACTTCTGGAAATCTGACCCAAAGAAGCTGAAAGGAGTAGGAATCAAAAAGACTTTTGCAGAATTTTAAAAATCATAGAATATATCACTTTTTTGCATGCTGAAAAATTACTGCTACTGGAAAATAAACTTAGTGCCGTCTGTCACAGAAGGACACTTGAAAGAACTGGATGTTTACTCACTGTCATACCAAGCTTAGGTCTTGAAAATGAGTAGCTTTAGTAGAAAAACACCTGTGTCAATCTTCACATACATTCTGTTTATGACTTCCGTGCACAGGCCAGCAATAAGAGTGCTAGCTAATGCCAAATACAGTTGGTATTTACTGTCTTGGAAACCTACTTTGCAGAACCCAGCAGATGGTAATAGCTTTTAATCACTAGTTAAGGGAACAGTGAAAGTAGGAAGCTAAAAGTCTGGATGGGACGTGAAATCCATATAAATGAAACAATAAATTTTAAACATTTACACCTTAACATAGAAATTTATAATCGTCTGAACGTGAGTACAATGCAAACAGAGAGATAAAATACATGATCAATTTTAAATGGGAATAGATTTCTGTACCAAAAATAAATACAATAATAATTAATTGTCTGGGTTAAAAAAACAAACACAGATATTCTAGTGAAGTGGTTTATTTTAAACTGCTTATGTAAAATTCCCTGTCTACTCCATTTCACTGTGTAGGAATATTCATTGATTGCATTGAAAATATTACAAATATTACAACTCTTTTAAAGAAATCTAAAATAGTTATGTCTATATTCTTTCATAGTATTGCTAGTTCAGTGATATCTTGATTTCACAAGATCTTAATAATTTTGTGGAATCTATAAGAAAAGTAAAGTAAAGAATTTGACTTAATAAATTTTATATTTATTTCTAAAGTTAACTCATTGGTTATTATTACTCAAAATGTGGGATCAAAACACTCACAAACACAGGTGAGAACTGATAACTTGCCTTCTTTAAAGGGCTTTTTTTAAGCCAAATAATTTGTCTTATTCTCCTGAATTCTCATCATTTTGTTTCCCTTCACATATTTGGCTAGAATCAAGTGAGTACAAGGCATTTATAGCCAATTGAAGAACTTATAATACACACTGTTCAAGTTAATAATCATCTCTGTTTTTTAGTGAAAATCTTAGTACTTTTATTTCTCACAGACATACTATAAGCTCACATATGTTGCTGTTAAAGGATAATAAAGGCATCTCATGAAAACAGAAAGAAGGAGAAGGTAGTGTTAGGACAAAACTATTATTTAATCAATTTGCTCATTTGATGCTAGGAAAAAAAAATGTCATATACACTACTTTATCATTGTCAATAAGGTCAATTAAATTATATATATGTCTTGGAAGATTTTAATACAGTCATGACAAATATAATCATACAACTAATGTCACCAATACACAAAGCATCTGTTTGTCCTTTCATGGCTATGAAATTCATTCAGCAGCAATGAACTTCTTTAAGTATATTAGAAATTTGAAGCAGCATGGCTGAATTTGTATGGTCTTATGCTGACTGATCGAAAGAAAATTTCTTAAACTTCAAACAGATCTTAATCAGGTGGAAACTTCCACTATTCTCTTTCAGAGGAGAACAATGCTCTGAGATCACAGTGGATACTTACAGTAATTTTGTGGAACTGAGTTCTTTATCCTTTCTGATGAAGAACTAGTTTGCTCAGCTTTGGTAATTTCAAGCAGCATTAGTACACTGTAGTGTGTTAGAATACCTGAGATAACCTGGAATACCATGCCACACATTATAGGAATTTTTTTAAAGTTTGCTGTCTCAGCTGCAGGTCTGTAGAACCATAACAAGTGATCTTTCTGTTATTGTTATGCAAACCATCTATCATAAACATCCTGAAAGGAAACCTTGCAATTATATAGATAATAGACATGTTTCAGATTTAGTAATGAAATGTATTTCATTTCATATAATATAAATAATAGGTATTGAAAATCCTGGTGTCATATTTATTTTTAAGAGCAATCTGGGTCACTTTATACCAGTCCGAATCTCTGTTATTACCAAAGCCACCATTATTCTATATACAACATCTGATGTAACCAAATCTGGATAGGGCAGAATTTAAGACACGAAGGACTTGGGCATCGTGATAGACGAAAAGCTGGCCATGAGCCGGCAGTGCGCTCTTGCAGCCAGGAAGGCCAATGGCATCCTGGGCTGCATCAAGAGAGGGGTGGCCAGCAGGGAGAGGGAGGTGATCGTCCCCCTCTACTCTGCCCTTGTAAGGCCTCACCTGGAGTACTGTGTCCAGGCCTGGGGCCCCCAGTACAGAGGGGATGTGGAGCTGTTGGAGCGGGTCCAGAGGAGGGCCACAAAAATGATCAGAGGGCTGGAGCACCTCTCCTATGAGGAAAGGTTGAGGGAGTTGGGATTGTTCAGCTTGGAAAAGAGAAGGCTCTGGGGAGACCTCATTGCAGCCTTCCAATACTTAAAAGGAGATCACAGGCAGGAGGGGGACCGACTTTTTACACAGGTGGATAATGGTAGGAGAAGGGGGAATGGGTTAAAACTGAAAGAGTGGAGGTTTTCAAGTTGTGGATGCCCCATGTTAAAGGCCTATGTTCAAGGCCAGGCTGGATAGGTTCCTGGGCAATCTGATCTAGTAGCTGGCAAACCTGTCCATGGCAGAACTAGATGATCTTTGAGGTCCCTTCCAACCCAAGCCATTCTATGATTCTATGATTCTATGTAACAGAGGTCTCAGTTGCCTTTTAATTCCCTCTTGGGCCAAACATGCTATTGCTTGTAGCCCAGTGAGGAATCTGGCTGCTTGTCATTTTTCAATTAGTAAAGCAGATGTGAGATTTCTAACACTATAACCTGAGCCTTCCATTTAGCTTGAAATGAAACACTCTTAACTATACAAGTGTTTAGTAACTCTGTTCTTTTCCCCATTAGTTTATATTATAAAGTATGTCATTATAACTTTAAAAATACTCTTTAGTTCCTACTTTATCTGCTCCTGGACAAATTTTTGTTCTTCATAAGTTAATGTCACTTTTGTCATAATCATCATTGGGAGTAGAATTAGTTCCTATAATGTGACAATTATTTAAAGCCCATTTTAGTATGTAGCAGGCAGTAGTCTTTTGCTATATTACTAATGAATTAATCTCCCATAAGATGCACTGACAAAAATGTATTCAAGATTCCACTTTGTTACATTTAGGTTTCAAATAATTTTCTATCTCATTATCAGAGTTCCTACCCATAATAAAAGTAAAGTCTTACACTACCTAAGTAATTTTTAACCTTTCAAATAATTTTTATTGCACCAGTGTGATGATTTTAGAGGATACTTTAGTACAGGTTAGTTCTTTAACTAAAGCAGAAAGAAAGTACATGCTGAACTACAAGTTCGATTCCCATCAGTGCTTTACTAAGGAGTCATACCTCTCTCAGCTGATTTCCTCTTGCACTGTGCAGACATCCGCAGTTGAGAGGTCAGCACCACCTCACACCAGCACCAGGCGGTACAGACAGCAACAAGCAGTAGACTGCCCTTGCACAGTAAACATTAAAGGTGGGAAGTTCCCTGTTAAAAAACAGTAGAGCAGCCACTGTGACAGAGAATGTTCCCTATTCATCGTCTATTTTCAGACTATGTGCCACTTCTGAAATCCACTCATACATCCTACTTGGAAGTAATTTTATTACACTAAAAATTACACTTCAAGTGAATTCCCTGATAGTTTAATTTTTTTTTTTTTTTTTTTACTCAACGTATAGTTACCTCTTAGCTACAAGCTTCTCAAAGGTCAAAAAGAAACTACACAGGAATTAAGGAATAATATTTCATATGGAGAATGACTGTGAGGTTTTTCAATTGTGCTTATGGCCTCAACTATTTCTACTAATGTAGCAGCAACATTGTCATTGTGTTCTGCTGGAGGAGCACAGTTCAATCAGCTTGTGTTACTTTTGAAGGTTCTCCCCTCATTTAATCTGAATTAGCCATTCAAATATTTCTTAAACTCAGGGATTTGGATTCTGTACCTTCTGCAATCTGAAATAATTTCCAGTGTCTGGCTTGCAATATACAAAACTCTGAAAAATAGATTATTGGGCTTCATACTGCAGGCAACAGAAGGCCAGTATCAGGATTCAAAGAACCAATGAGTTGACAGATAGAAATAACACAGAAAAGGAAAACAAAAATTGAAAAAGGGAAGAAATAATTTTTTTTTTGTTTGCTTGTTTACCAACTAAAGAGAAGATATCTAACTCTTTGTGGCCTGTGGAGAGAAGCTGTGGAACTAATTTAGATACGATGACATGTTTTAGGCAGGTCCATTGAAAGGAATCTAAACAGTGAATGCTGAAGAAATTTATTCTGTGTTAAAGGGAAAAGACAGGAAAAGTGTGGACAGAGATTGCTCTGATACTTCATGATAATACAAAATAAAAAGAATGAGAAGGAAGAAGGAAAAATAAAGTCAAGAGAAATGAGAGTTCTAAAGAGTAAATGCTCAGAATATGTAGATAATCTTGCAAATGTATCACCTTTAATAAAACCAGCTGATATAATAATAATTATAAATAAGGTAACATGAAATAACAATGTGTTTGTGAATATAGTTTACACTTCAGATTTACTTTCCAATGAACTTCTTCAAAGGTGTCAAAAAAAAAAAAAAAAAACTAGTCACTACAGTGTATGTAAGCAGTGTTAAGAGTGATTTAGAAATAACTCTTGTTGTTTTGTCAGCTTGTATGGCATGATTTTGTGTTTCTACTGCTCTAGTCCATAAGCCCTATTCTCTGCATGTGTTTTATTGCTATGGTGCATAAATTATTATGATGGTATAAAGATACAAACAATGTGAAGCCATAAACACAAATGTCCTCAATGTTCTTTTTCCTAGTAATTTTTTTAATAGAATATTTTGCTGTCATTGTCACCAAAGTAGTTAATCCTCATTAGCTGATCAATCTGAAACTAATCTACCCTTTGGAAGACACATATTTTTTTTAAGCCATTATGTCTGAAACTGGTAAGAAAGCACTGTCTCGTATCAACATGAGCAGGTAAGGCCGATGCCTTTTACAATCAGCAACACTTTGTTGACAGTTTCACATTTCGAAGTATTTCCTTTGGACAGAGCCAGAAGTTATTTGTTTCTCCTATGGGAAAGCCCAACACAGGAGATACTGGATGGTGCTTCCTGAAGATTCAAAGTAGTAGTATGCTCTGTCTGAAGACTCTGGCCTGGGAGCAGATGTTTTCAGGATGACAAAGAAAGCTAGGAGATGATTCCATCGTGTTCTGTGAACTTAGGACACAGTCTGGTGTCTACCTGCTTCCTCTTATCTCTGATGATTTAAATTTGCAAGGCCTGGAAGACAGGAACAAAGGAGATCCCTGCTGAGAACCAGGATACCAGAAACTGTCACTCCAAGACTGGTCTGTGACGGCTGGACTATAAGTAAGTGAGCATGCATGTTCATTTTTTGTTGTCTTCAAGTCATCAAGCCATCATCAAGTCACCATCAACTCACCATCACACCTTGGACAACCCATCACTACCAAAGACCAGCACCCCTGACAACAAGACATCACTGGATCCAAGAAGAGGTGAAACCTGTTTGCTTGGCTGTCTATATATCTGTCTTTCTGTCTGTCTGTCTGTCTCTTTATCCTCTTTTACTTTTTTCATTCTTGTTAGTAGCCATTGCCCAATATTGTCTTAGAACTTTTAATATAGAAATAGACCTGCATCAAAGTAATTTTACTGGTAATACTTGTTAACTGTTTTTAATAAATTAGCCAATTTTGGCTTGAAGTAGCTTATTAGTTGTTGTTAGAAATTGTTAATAAATAAATTGTTTTGTATTGACCCTCTTGAGACTTGGATGACTCCTTCACTAGTGCGACCCCTGCTGCCAGGGGAGGCACTACTCAGGAGACAGAACAAGATTCACCTCCCTAGAAACCCACTGAATGAGAAAAAGCACAGTATTTAGAAAATTGAGATATAAAGCTGCTAGGTTATACCTAAGATAAACATCGTCACTGAATGCAATAGAAATAATTGGTTGCATTAATTTTCAATCTATTGCATTTTCATATTAAAACATAAAGATAAATAATCATGTTGCTTTTCCTTGGAAAACAAAAATTGCTAAATTATATTATTCCAGTTCAGTACAGTGCCATCAATTTATTAAGTTACTATTTTATATATCACCAGGGCCTCTACTGAATGTGACAGATATGTTTCCCTTTTCTAGTTGACTGTTTTTTCCACAGCCTGTGAAACAGCAATAGCATTGGCTGATTAGCAAGTAAGTACTAAACAAATGCTCTGAGATAGTGCCTAATAGGGAATCAGTGAACAAAGTCAGCGGAAACTGAATCTAAGGAAAGCATGTTCATAGCAGTTTGATCAGCCATGCTTGTTAATTCTAATCTTGACCAAACCATTTATTTCTGGAAGTGTTAGTAATAGCAGATAGTAATTATTCCACAATGAAGGAGAGTTCAATAGGCCAGATTCTCATTAAAAAAGAGGAAAATTAAACACATCAGATTTAAAACAGTTTTTCACCTTTTATTTAGCATTATTTTGGAGAAACTGCTTCCAACTAAGTTAGCTAATTTATGTAAAAAAAGAATATTTTTATCATTTTAAGACAAAGAATGCCTTCACATAATGCATTCTCAATACCAAATGAAAATATTAAATCTCTTTTAGGATACATCATGATAAAAAAGGCTTTACCATTAGATCTGTTTAGGAAAAACAGTTCCTTTCACCATAGTTGTTTCCAGATCAGGAATTATATTCCATATCCCAAAAATACTTTATTTTAATGAGGTGAAGTTGTGTAATAAATGTATTTGATAAAATAAATGACCATCTTTTCTATTATGAGTCAAAATAGTGAAAAATGTACCAGAAACTTGTTCAAAAGTGTTTCAGTTTATGCATATTTTTAAGACAATTAAATAATTTACTAAAGATTAAACCAAATGTTTTATACATAAATCACTGAATGTTAAATGTCTAGCTCCATGTAATGAGATGCTCATGAGACAGAAAGTAGATGCAGAGTGGGACTGTTCTTGCCTATTTTTAGAGATAAATACCATAGTCCTTCAAATTTTTTTTTTTTTTNTATTTTTCATTTAGAGAATTACATTCACAGATTGTGTTAATTTAAATTGTTTTATATGCCAATATCAGGATTGTCATATTCTTTTCCGTAAGGTTAAAAAAAATTGGGAGTGATTATCTCCAGACACAGGACAAATTAAGGATGATACCATCTTAATTGCTAGATGAAAGTCAGAAAAAAAAAAAAAAG
>VXAV01003559.1:20434-47253 GCA_013399715.1 Alectura lathami
TTTAAGTTCCTGAAATAATTACATACTTATCTGAAGAAACTTCTTGTTGCTTTACAGAGAAAGAAGACCCAAAACACTGAATTAACTGATTTTCTCCACTTAAAACTAATTTCTCATGTGACTTTCAGTGACTTTAGCGTGTGTGAATTCATATTACCAACTAGATTTTCTTATCTCCAGCAAAATCTCTCAAAAAAGCAATCCAGTCTGCCACTTTCCCAAGAGGAATTGTGCTGAAGAATAAAGATTGGGTACCACTAACATCTGAACCAACTGAGAAAGACTGAATGTAAACATGGATATTTACTTCCTGGTCACATCTGTCATTACTGCCTGCCTCCTTTTGGTATTAAGTTGAACTCCTCTCTGATAAAAGAATGCATTTACCACCCATAACTATGGTGGTAATGGTTTCTTTTATTTTACTGTTACGTAGTTCTTCCTCTAGGGAAAGTGAGTGACAGTGTACCATACTAAAAGAGGGTTACTTACAGAAATAATCCAGGGCTAAAACATTTACCTTATTCAAATGCATTAGTTATTCTTGATACTTACATACGACACTGGTGTTGTTCCACTTGAAACTGAAAATAGGTAAAACACCATTTAGGTATCCAAAAAAGAACATCAGTCATACAAATTCCTTTATATATATGGTTTTCTTAGTTAATATATGCAAAATGTCATAAACTGATTAGAAAATATTTAGTAGTAGAGTTCTTCCAAAAAGTGGAAATCCTTTTAATCTGGGAGAGGGAGAGGCTTGCATATATATGAGTGAGTTTGCATATCTACATATAGTGAGTTTGAAGGATCTGAGCTTAGAGAGATTAATATTTCACATACATTTTGTTTTCATTATCTTCCTTCTGCTGTAGAATTCTTGAAGATTTTATTTTCATTTTTATTTTTAAGTGTTAATTCATTAATTTCTGCACAGCTAACTGATATTGAATATAACCTGTGATGCATAATGTATGCATATACATTCAATTCACAATAAATAAGGTTTCAAGGGCATTAATGATCTGTATTTCTCATCAACATATGAGTAGGTTGTATTCAGTACTGTACATTTTGTTCATGGAAGATAGCAGGAGCAGAAGCAACTGTCAGAAGCAGATAATAAGTCAAAGTGCTATCATGAAATGAGGAGATTTCAGCAAAAACTAAAGGAATCAGAGACTGATTGAAGTGACATTTCAATTGGAGCTACAAAGATTGAAGAAGTTTAATAACTCTATCATACTCTTATGTATTATAAATTAAATAACTATTTCCAATTTCTCATAGGGCATTAGCATTCTTCCCTTGATAAAATGAGCAGTCTATACATACATCAAAAGGTACACCTCTTGGGAATAAACATCTACATTTCCTGCAGGATGCGACTGTTTGATAAAATTCTAGCAAAACAAAAGCATGGAAAATTCTTGAAAATTTGTACCTGAAATAAACCATTAATTCAACTTTAAACCCATATTCTTTAGGCAATATATGAAGCATGTTTTATTAAAATGCCTGGAGCACAACTACAATGTTTTCAGAATTTATTGCATAAAATTAAAGATTGTCTGAGGAAATTCAGAAACAATTTAAACCTTATCAGATGAATTTACAAAAATAAGGGCAAGATAGGATAATGAAACAAGGTACTGATATATATAAATAGAACACATTTTTTGAATACCATAGATAAATGTTTCAAGACCTTGCTTGTTTTGGGTATGAGTTAGTAATTTGAAACTTGCTAATGAAGAGAATGCCACTGAAATTACAATTTTTCACAGCTGGAGTATTAAGTACTTTTTCTTCTTCATCTTTATAATAAAACTACATCAGTCTGAAGAGTTTCATTTATTTATGAGATGTTCTAGTCTAGCTTTATTTTCATTGGGACCAATGGCACTTCCACCACTCACTTTCAGGGAAGGTGATTAGGCCGATATGAGTTTTGAACATACTAACAGACTCCTTGGAGCAGCATGGCTCAAGTGCCAACACTAATTTTTGAACAAGTATAAATGTTCTAGTACAAAATAAGAAATGACCTCTAAAATATAGGTTTTCAAAATACAATGCTATCAGACAAGAATAAATGATATTAAGAATATACTAGTAAGAACTACAGATATTAGGATGCAGTGAAAAAGCAGAGGGTGAAAGTAAAATGAATTCAGTTTTAAAAGATTATGCCAAAAGACTAGGCATTATCAGAAATTTTAAAAGAAACATGGGAGGAAAAAGTGGTGATAATATTGTGAATTTTCTGTTTTACCTATATTCCCATACACTTGTCACTTTTATAGCATTTGAAAGTCTGCTCTTTTTTTTTTTTTTTTTCCTATCATATGAAGTTTCACATTAATTCTGATAACATTAGCGTATCTGTTTTATANAGATATAGATATAGATATAGATATAGATATAGATAGATGACAAATGATGTATAGGTACAGACAAATATTGTATATATGGGTTTTTTTTAGTTATCACATGAAGAAATCTTTCCAATTACTCTTCAATATCCTATAACTTGTGTATAATTTTCTAATCTGTTTGTATTATATTATTTCTAGAATTCTGAAAATGCATCATACATCATCTTAAAATACATTCCTAAAGCTGACTCTCCTAGGGTTGGTAAATGGCTTAAAGCCAAGAACAACAAAGTTCTACCTCTGCCAGAGATGTCTGTATACCAAGTCTAGGTTTTCTGCAACGCTGCAATTCACTATTTCAAGACTTGGTTTTCCAGATTGCTTGAAAACTCAGATTACACACTAAACCTTGAAATGATTGTAAACCTTGGCTAGAATAATGTAATATACTTTTCCTGGTACTTTTTGTCAGTGTTGTGTAGTATTCTAGAACAGAAAATATTTAATGTCTTCCTCAGAGGCAGAGAGAGCATTCCTTTTTCAAGGCTTTGTTTAGCAGAGGCAATGCTGTCATGGAACAGTCTGAGCTGTTCAGGGAAGTGGGAAAGTAGAAGTCAAGAACTGGAAACCAAAGAATGAAACTGAAATTGGAGTCAAAAACATGAAGAAGACTCAAAAAGTTAAGAAAAAGGGAAAGGTTTAGTAGAAAATGAAAAACTGAAGTGCAAAGAAAAAGGAGAATTAAGATTACAAGTGTTTTATAAAATATTACTTTTAATGATTTTAATAATGATTCTTACCTGTATTTATTCCATGAGTGGATTTGTTAAGGTGATACACCATCTCAGGCAGGACTAATGTGTGTGCCTTTATCTACATATATATATGTGTGTGTGTGATGTGTATCTCTGTGCATATGAGTGTGTATACGTACATTTAACTATACCATTCAAAATATGAAGCAGCCCCACTTTCCTTGTCAAGCTGTCTGCAGCTGTAATTTTGTTTCTTTAATTCAAATTAGTATAAACAAATAAAGAGAGAAAGACTTTTAACTATAGAAATAGAATAGAAATTCTATTATTCTATTCTAGAATAGAAATAGAATTGCTGGAAATAGAATCTGTGCTGTAGGATATTTAAAATGCAATTATTTGGTATGTATCTTGTATTAAATGATGTGAACTGAAGCTGCAGACCTCTGTACCATGTGCTGCTGGTTTCTAGCCAAAATGTTCCAAAGCTGTCATTTATGTCTTACAGCGTGGTGAAGAGGATAGTCCGGGTGAATAAGCTAGAGCAGGGCCTGGGCTGCACGTGCAGGGCATTGCAGGAATCAGCAAGCAATGAAGAGGCATTGTTAAGGGTGCAAGAACGGTGAGGAAAAGGAGGGCGAACAAGATGGGCCTAGATACATGCCAGAAAATACTACTGTTGATTAAATGTAGTGACAAGTAAGAATGGGATTGAGTTTTCAACTGAAGATCGTTTCAGTTAAAGCTTCCTCTTGGTCTTAACATCTCAAATAAATTACAAACATAAGAAATAGAATCTGACTCTGAAAATGCACTCGTGAGAGCAATATCTATCCCACAAATTCTGTAAAATTGAACCAAGGTTACCAGTATTGTAAATGGTCTAAGTTAGTGTTCTGGTCATCCATGCAATGGCTGAAAAGCACTTTTGCATGTCTGAAATGTTTAAGAAAATCCCTTTCTTATTACCTTATTTTAATAGTTCCTAAAATGAACTAGCTAAACTCAACCCAGCCATGAAGTAGAGCTCTGCAATCAGATTTTGTTCATTCTATTTATGCTCTAAATAATAATAGCTTCTATGCTGTCATTATTTGATGTTAACATTTTTTTTTCTATTACAGAACTACTTACAGTCCTCACTGATCCATCTTCTAACCATCTTGTCATTTAAACATATTCTAGACCTGCAGCTGCTTAACTTAGGCTACAGAGGGTTTTTTCATTTTTTAATTTAGTTTTTTTCTGTTTTAATCTCTTCAAAGATTCGCTAAGAACCTTCACCCGTAATCAAGAAAACTGGAAAGAGTACAGGATAAATGAACTACAGTCTTTCAGATTTCTATATTCTGTAAAGTAATTCTTAGAGTGTGGTTACAATATAGTATATGAGGCCAGTATAAGAGAGAAATTCTGATTTCATCTTAAGGAAAGCTATCTTTATGTGGCTTTCATGACTCAACTAGAAACATTTATTTCTTGAACATATTCCATATGTTTTTACTGACAAATAATGATATGCAGTTTGTGATAATGCAAAATAAAAGACTGCATCATTATGTACCTTGGTTACTTTTTTTTTTGAAAAATTTGTCTATTGACTTAAATACCATTAAAAATAAAATTATCATTAAAATGGATTTATGACTTTACTGGTAACTTGTTCCATCAGAGCCACAGTTTATTTTAAGGTTTCTCAGATAACAAAATTTGTCATAAGTACATTGATGTCAGTGGAATCATTTTGATTTTTGGAAGATAAGAAAATGATTCACCCTATGTTTTTGTGTGAGTTCATAGCATTTATTTTAAAATTTAAACCATTATTTTTAGGCATGTTTTACTGTAACTTTATATATTTATATGCTTTTTATATATATATTTTTATATTTGTATAGTATAAAATTGATGAGTATAGATTATTTCTATAATTAAATATGAGTTATTAAAAACAAGTTTTGCTATTCCTGCTATTTTTTAATGATACGATGAACAAAGCCTAGGGCCCAATGAACTTCAGGTCGTTATATTAAGGCATCAAAAAGCCTTCCTTATTTAAAGTCTCTCCATAAATAAATAAATAAAAATCCTTATATTGATTCAATTCATTGTTAGAATTAAAATCATCTCCATTGCAGATCTTCAAGGTAATTTTTATAGAAGAGGCTAAGGAGAATACAGCTCAAGAACTTTAAAATAAATTCTACCCTGTGACCTTCCTGTATTGAAGTTGGCAGATCAGTCACTACACTTTGGTGATAAAACAGCAGCAGTCCTCTTTCTGAGTAAATGCTCTATAAATGTAACAATATTTTTCCAAAATTTCCTGTCTTAAGCTACCTTGTCCACCCTAGATATTGTTGTTTAATTTGTCAGCACTCAAATATATTACACAAGTAGATAAATTAGCCATAATCCCTGCCTCCAAAGACTTTCATTACACATAACTATAATTATATGAAAAAAGTCAAAACAAAAGGAAGAATTAGCAGGGGATATGGGGAAACAAAGAAGAAAATCAACTAATAATAAATAATACTTACACATGTGTTGCAGTTTAACCCTGCAAGCAGCTCAGTAACACACACAGCTCACACTCCTCAAGTGTGATGGAGTAGACAATCAGAAAAATAAAAGTGCAAGAACTCGTGGGTTGAGATAAAGACAGTTTAGTGAATGAAGCTAAAGCTATCATAGAATCATAGAATCATAGAATCATAGAAACATAGAATGGCTTGGGTTGGAAGGGACCTCAGAGATCATCTAGTTCCAACACCCCTGCCGTGGACAGGGCTGCCAACCACTAGCTCACTAGATCAAACTGCCCAGGAACCCATCCAGCCTGGCCTTCAACACGTCCAGGGATGGGGCATCCACAACTTCTCTGGGCAGCCTGTTCCAGTGCCTCACCACTCTCCCAGTGAAGAATTTCTTCCTGATGTCCAACCTAAACCTCCCCTCTTTCAGTTTTAGCACATTCCCCCTTGTCCTGCCACTATCCACACGTGTAAACAGTCGGTCCCCCTCCTGCCTGTAAGCTCCTTTCAAGTATTGGAAGGCCGCAATGAGGTCTCCCCGGAGCCTTCTCTTTTCCAAGCTAAACAATCCCAGCTCCCTAAACCTTTCCTCATAGGAGAGGTGCTCCAGCCCTCTGATCATTTTGGTGGCCCTCCTCTGGACCCGCTCCAACAGCTCCACATCCCCTCTGTACTGGGGGCCCCAGGCCTGGACACAGCACTCCAGGTGAGGCCTGACAAGGGCAGAGTAGAGGGGGACGATCACCTCCCTCTCCCTGCTGGCCACCCCTCTCTTGATGCAGCCCAGGATGCCACTGGCCTTCCTGGCTGCAAGAGCGCACTGCCGGCTCATGGCCAGCTTTTCATCGATCGCAACACCCAAGTCCTTCTCTTCAGGGCTGCTCTCAAGCAAAGCAAAATTGATTGATTACATCCCATTGGTAGGCAGATGTTCAGCCACTTCCAGGAGAGTAAGGCTCAACACACATAATGGTTTCTTGAGAAGACAAATGCCTTCACAACCCATTTCCCTCTCTTCCTCCTTTTTCACCCCAGCTTTTACTACTGTGTGTGGCATCATTTGGGATGTCCCTTTGGTCACATTGGGTCAGCTGACCTGGCTGTGTCCCTTCCCTGTTTCTCGTGCACCCCAGCCTCCTTCCTGGTATGGCAGCATGAGAAGCTGAAAAGTCCTTGGCTCCGTACAGCACTGCTCTGCAACAACTGAAACATCAGTGTGTCTTCACCACTGTTTTCATCAAAAACCCAAAGCTCTGCATCATACAAGCCTCTACTCTATCCCTTGAAAATAAAAAAAAAAAAAAAAGAAAGAAAGTATTGCTCTGTTTATGTCTTATCTGACCATAGTGGAATAAAGACCTTTACAGAAATCTGTAAAACAGATATATACTGAAAAAAATCTTATTAATTTCAAAATTTTTTATCGTCATATTTTATAGTAGTAACTATAAGAACATATTTTATAATGTATATATTTGGTTTTATTTTTGATTTAAAAATTACTCTTTGAGGTAAATAATCCATGAATGGATTTATTTTAAAAATACAAGTCTCTCCAGCATGATAAAGAGAAACAAAATAAGAAAAATAAATCTCTTGTTTTATGTCCTTTACCTCCACATCCTCTTGTCAAAACCTCTTTTTATTACCTCTGCCTAAAAATAAAAACCTGTAGCATCAGTGAATCTTCATTACCTGATATTAAAAAAAAAAAAAAAAAAAATCAATTTTCAGGTACAGCAGACTTGTTTCTTCTCTTCTGAAACCAAGAAAGTCATCAACACATTGACAGATGTTAACACTTTTGAATAAAGAATCTGTAGTCCATAAACTGCACATGGGTTTCAGTATATTTAGAAACAACTTCTTACAAAATTATACTACTGGGAAAATGTAAGTATGTTAAAAAAAGGTGTATTTCCATATAAGTTTTTCTTGACCTGTAGGTGGTGAGATACAGACAAAAATCAACGTTTAGAATTTAATTTAATTTTTTAATTTTTATTTTTCCTGTAGGAAGTTTTGAAAGTACTGTTTATGCTGTATGTTTTTGTGGTTATATTGTGCATGAGCCTGGAGTGGTGTAGAAGTAGAATGAATGGCCAATAGTTTTCACTCTAGGAAATGAATGCAACTGTTAATGCTTTAATATTGCAGGACTGCTCTCTGACAGGTCTGAATGTGAAGCCAGAGAGCTGTGCAATAGCAAGTAGATATGTGTCAAGCTAGTGTGCATATCGGGTAAGATAGTGGAAGGGATAAAATGTTCTTCATCAGTCTATGCATCCTGATGTAACAGAGGTACATCCTATCCCTCAGGTGTGCTGACTGTACCACACAACTTGGTGTCATCTGCAAACTTGCTGGTGCACTCAATCCCACAGTTATATTGGTCCCAGTACATACTCCTGAGGGACACCACTCATCACTGATCTCCATCCGGACATTGAGCCATTGACTACCACTCTCTGGATGTGATCTGCAACCAGTTCCTCATCCATCAAAGAGTCCACCCATCAAATCCATATATTTCCAGTTTAGAGAGGAGGATGTTATGGGGGACCATGACAAAGGCCTTCCTGAAGTCCAGATAGATGACATCAGTGGCTCTTCCCTCGTCCATCGATGCAGTTACGCCATCATAGAAGGCCACTCTGTTGGTCAGGCAGGACTTGCCCTTGGTGAAGCCATGCTGATTGTCTCACATCACCTCCCAGTCTTCCACGTGCCTTAGCATAGCTTCCAGGAGGATCTGTTCTATGATCTTCTGGGGCACAGAGGCTGCCGGGGCTGACAGGTCGGTAGTTCCCTCACTCATCCTTTCTACCCTTCTTAAAAATGGGTGTAACATTGCCCTTCTTCCAGTCACCAGGAACTTCACCAGACTGCCATGACTTCTCAGATATCATAGAGAGTGGCTTGGCACCTGCATCTGCCAGTTCCCTCAGGATTCTGGGATGCATCTCACCAGTACCCATAGTTCCTGTCTTTTACGCAGTTCAGTCCCACTGAGCTAATCTTCTATGTTGAACACTGCATGTGTTGAGGTAAGATTTTGTTGTACATTCCATTCATTAAAAATGGACTTAAAATTCCTTTATTAACCAAAAACTGGGCTTCCATGTTCCTGCTACAGAACAAGAAAAGACAAAGAATGACAAAATCATCTGCTATCAGCACTGAAAGAGGATATCACTCTGCAAAAGAGAAATCTCTACCGATAAAAAGAGTTTCTTCCTCCTCTATAATCAGCACCCTAGCAATTAGTCAGACACATAGCAACTCAGAATTAAGATTCAAACAATACATTTGTATAGGTTATGAAAGCTTTTTACTGATTCTAAGAGCTTTATATGCAGAAAGGGAGAGAATAAGTGCTAAATGTTATATTCATTTGGGAAAACATTCAACAATCAAGACAGAAAAATCTCTACTCGTGCTGTCTATCCTATGGGCCTCATTATAATAGCCATTTATATTTTAGCTAGAGAATAAATAAATATACAAATATACATCTACCTTTCTGACATGAAGACAGAAGAACTATGCTCTTTACCTGCATGTACAGACTCTGTGACAGACACACTTGGTAGCAAATATACTTGATAAACTTTATTTCTGAACAGCTATATGATATCTTTTACAGCTCTAACTCAAGGGGGGGGGAAATAGTTTTTAAATTGCTGTAGTGAACAATAGCTATCAAATTAATCAAAAGTCCAAAACAGGGAAAGACCAGAAGGAAATATTTTATGAGTATTTGTTATTATAATTTATTATAGCTCCCAAGAAACTTTACAATAAGATGCTACTTTTATTCAGGTCGATAAAAAAACAACTAAAAAGCCCACAAAAATTTAAGTTGATGTTAGAACACCTTTTTGAAAAATGTTATTGTTAAAGATTAACAAATCAATATATACATCAATATCAGCTTACACTCATAAAATTACAGTTTGCTTGCCTATTTTTAACTGACAAAGCTAAGCATGAGAAGGTTTTTATTTTAATTCTGGTACAACATGGATTATGTCTTAGTAGCAATGTTTTAATGAAAATACCAACACAAATGTGATCAGGATACTCTAGACTCAAACCTTATTTTTTAATGTTGTATAGCAAATTCTTCATTCATGTAGTTGCTATATGAAAATATATGTTTTTACTTAGTAGCCTGAATTAAATAGATAAGTATTAATCAGGAGCAACTTCATTGACTTTGATGACATTATTGGCATGAATTGATTCACTCCAGATTTATTGATGAGTAATTTATATCTCAATCTAACCTACAAAATGAATTTTAAAAAGTTTTCTTATACACTCAGGAAATGAAGGATGAGACAGGAATTAATCTCACCTAAATATAAGCAAGTAAAAGAAACATATAAAAGATAAGCTTAGTCTTTAAACAGAATCTCCAGAATGACACAAGAAGAGTAAACTCTGCATCAGCCTCAAAAAGCATCCATTTTTCTTCACAGATTAAATACAAAGTCTAGAATTAAAAGTGTCATGATATAAGTGTCTTGGTTTAAATTTATCTGATATAATTTGTTCACATCGTAGAAACTACTAGATTAAACTACTAGTGTTGTTATTTTGTTTTGTTTTAGATAAAGGGTTCTTACACTGGGAGTCAACAATGTAGAAAATGAGAAAAAAAAAATCAACTAACAAAAAAAAACAAACCGCTACATTACTATAAACTGAACAGACTTGTTATGTCATCACTCTTGTGAATTAAAGAAAGTTTTCAGTGTTTGGAATTGAACTTAGTCTTAAACATCTTGTGTATACATTACAGCAATTGATATTCCAAGTGCAACAATATGATTAGTATTTTTGGAAGATCTCTGCTAATGTCATATAACCAAAATCATTATTGTAAACAGAATTTAAAGAGCTGAAGCCAAAAAATACAAATGTTCTTTCTTTTCAGGCATTTTTGTCACAGAGGACCAGCCATACTCTGTATTTCCTCTGAACATCATTAAATTGCATTCACATAGTCCCTGGAATGACCTAGGGAATGCATTTTGTCTACGTTCCAAAGTCATGTAAAAATTTAATTACTTTGCTCCTCTTAATATGTTTTTATTACATTCATAGGGATCAAAGAGCATCCTCTGTTGCCTAATACAACACCTGATTCTGTTGTGCTACTAGCTTAATGTAGCTTTGTGAATAGGGTAACTGACGATGTTATGAAAGAGTATAGGTTCAATTCCTGTAGAGGATTTGCTTTCATTAGAATTTCTTTTATTAACATCTACCTTCTTCTTACTGGGATATGACTAAATTAATTCTTAGTTTAAAATTATTTTTCTCATTTTTCTAATTGGTGTATCCAGAAACCTGGGAGCATGAAGACAACAGGGAAGGCATTAAAATAAGAAAGGAGATCTCTAGACCAATTTTCTATTCTTATATTAAAGAAAAAAAAAATATTATTGTTNTGATTAAGAATGGGAAATACAGCAGCTGTAAAGGAGTAAGTTTCTTGTTTTAAGACAGAGCATCCCTTGTACTGGACAAAAGAAAGATCAGAATTATTCTGTGAGTCCAAGATGAAATGTAGGAAAGGATTAACTAAAGCCATCATGAATTAGTTCTGGAGGATCAAGGCTAGTCATGAATATCTGGTGTATTTGATTATGATCAGTCTTTTCTTACATAGGTGTAGTTATTAACTTCAGCTGTCATTCTTATTTCAATACTTCTTCCATGCTGAGAGTTAGAGACTCATTAGTTGAAAGGCCTCTCAAGTGGGTAAGCAGAAACATTTACCTACTATCATAAATATAAATCATCATCTGTTGTATCATCATCTCACACATAATATCTTGTTTAAATTGCTTCCTCTCAAAAAAGATACTGCTGAATCAGGGAGATTCAGGAGAAAAAAAAAAAAAAAAAAAAAAAAAAAAAAAAAAANTTAAAAAAAAAAAAAAAAAAAAAAAAAAAAGAAGAAGAACAAAATAAGTGACAACACTTCATGGAAATCGCAGAATCCCTTGCCACAGGATATTTTAGATTTTAAAATCTTATCAATTCAAAGAGAAATAGAAGACATAAATAGAAGAAAAAGCTACAAACACTAAATTTATATGAAATGTACTGGCTTATATAATCCCAGACCAGCAATATATTTGAAAGTATTAGAGCAAAATATCATTACTTCACAGTTCTGTCTTCCTAGGCATCTATATTTAATGTTGTTGGAGACAAGTTTTGGTCTATACCAGTACAGCTGTTCTATGTGCCTTAAACAGGCGTTACATGCACTGTTTTTCAAACACTACCATTCTAGTAATTTTGATGCGGTCCAACAAAATAGCCAAGATCTGAAAAGGGAGCTGTGTGAAAGTACAAAGAATGGAGCGATGGAAGATAAAAGAAGTAATAATACAGAGAGAGGTAAGACTGCTGAAACAGGCATAGGTAGCATTTCATGGATAGTGGAGGAAAAACAATGACACAAAAATATATTAAATTCTAAGGTAAAAAAAAATATGTAGACTCAGACAACGGCAGCTCAGCAGCACTGAATATCATGGAATCACAGAATCATAGAGTTGTCTGAGTTGGAAGGGACATTTAAAAGTCATCTAGTCCAACTCCCCTGCAGTGAACAGGGACATCTACAACTAGATCAGGTTGCTCAGAGCCTTGTCCAGCCTGACCTTGAAGGTCTCCAGGGATGAGGCATCCACCACCTCTCTGGGCAACCTGTTCTAGTGCTTCACTAGCCTTACTGTATAAAATGTTTTGCTAATATCAAGTCTAAATATCCTCTCTCTCAATTTGAAACCATTTCCCCATGTCCTATCACAACAGACCCTGCTAAAGTGTCAGTCCCCTTCTTTCTTGTAGCCCCCCTTTAGATATTGAAAGACCACTGTCTTCTCTCTCCAGAGCCTCCTCTTCTTCAGACTGAACAGCCCCAACTCCCTCAGCCTGTTCTCAGAGGGGAGGTGTTCCATCCCTTGGATCATTATTGTGGCCCTCCTCTAGTTGCACTCCAATAGGTCTCTCCTGCACTGAGGACTCCACATCTAGATGCAGTAATCCAGGTGGTATCTCAGCTGCGCTGAGTGGAGGGGCAGGATCACCTCCCTTGGCCTGTTGGCCATATTTATTTTGATGGAGCCCATGATGCGGTTGGATTTCTGGCTTGTGAGAGCACACTGCTGTCTCATGACCAGCTTATCATTCACCAGTACCCCCAAGCCTCTGTTGGAAGGGCTCTGCTCAATCCTTTCCTGCCCTAGCTTGTATTCGTAGTTAGAGTTGCTGTGACCCAGCTGCAAGACCTCGCATTTTGCTTTGTTGAAGCTCATGAGGTTCTCCTGGGCCAACTGCCTGAGCCTGTCTAGGTCACTCTGGGTGGCACGCCATCCCTCAGGTGTGTTGACTGGACCACACAGCTTGGTNGGACCACACAGCTTGGTGTCATCCACAAACTTGCTGAGGCAGCACACAATCCCACTGTCAATGTCATTGATGAAGATATAAAAGAGTATCTGTCCCAGAACAGATCCCTGAGGGATACTGCTCGTCACTGATCTCCATCTGAACATTGAGCCACTGACCACCACTCTCTGGATGTGATCTGCAACCAGTTCCTCATCTATTGAAGAGTCCACCCATCAAATCCATATCTTCCCATTTTAGAGAGAAGGATGTTTTGGGGGACCATGACAAAGGCCTTCCTGAAGTCCAGATAGATGACATCAGTGGCTCTTCTCTTGTCCACTGATACAGTTACACCATCGTAGAAGGCCACTCTGTTGGTCAGGCAGGACTTGCCCTTGGTGAAGCCATGCTGATTGTCTCACATCACCTCCCTGTCTTCCATGTGCCTTAGCACAGCTTCCAGGAGGATCTGTTCTATGATCTTCTGGGGCACAGAGGTGAGGCTGACAGGTCAGTAGTTCTCTGTGTCATCCTTTCCACCGAAAGCCCATTCAAAGTAGCAGCAGAGGTCAACTTGTTTCACCTCATTCATATCTGACAAGCCTACAAAGTCCTTTGAATTACTTCACTGGAAGTGGTGAACATATTGAATGTTAGCTGAGTACCTAACTCCTTTGTCCTTTGCATATGTCATGTGTATTAGACATTTGTATGTATCTTATACATTCAAATTGTGATGAAATAAACTTTATGGAATCTCATGTACAAAGTAAAAGGTGCCACCAAAAAGGTGATCTAGAGAGGGAAGAATTCAATCTCTTTTGAAAATTCTTCTTACTGCGCAAGGAAATAAAACTTGTTTAATCCTTCAGGAGCAGACTTCTTCATGTGCTCATTAATTCATTGCAACAGTTTTTCTCAGTGTAAAATAAGAAAACACAATCTGACCACTTCCATTAACTTTAAATTTCACTCTCCAGACTTATTTCTTGGCCATCCTTTGATGTAATAGCAATTTTTACATGATTAGTGATTCACATAATTGGACTTATTTCAGTCTTGATAAATGCTGTGATCTCAAAATCTGACTTACTCCAATGTATATAAATGCTAATTTTCACCCCATTGCCTGTAGTAGGGTGAATTTTTTTTTGCAATTTCAAATAGTTTGGAATAGCAGTAACTGTTGAATTTAAGAATGATTTGAACCTTTTCTCTCTTGTGAGTTTTCAGCCTGTCTTCGTTTTGATGACAGAAACTGCTCTTAAAAGTAAAATGGTGATCTCACTTTTTTTCTGTTTTCAGTCTGAAGACTCCTTTTGATCAACACACGCAGAAATACAGAATCCTTCTAGAATTATATTGAATTCTAAGCATATCAAAGACAAGAAGATGATCAGGAGTAGTCACCATGGGTTCACCAAAGGGAAATCATGCTTAATCATCTTGATTGCCTTCTATGAAAGGACAACAGGCTGGATAGATGAGGGGAGAGCAGTGGATGTTGTCTACCTGGACTTCAGCAAGGCTTTTAACTCTGTCTTCCATGATATCCTCATGGGCAATCTCGGGAAGTGCAAGTTGTACAAGTCGATGGTGGTGTAGACTGAAAACTGGCTGAACAGCAGGTCTCAGAGAATTCTGATCACTGGTACACAGTCGAGTTGGAGGCCTGTAGCAAGTGATGTCCCCCTGGGGTCAATACTGGGTCCAATATCGTTTAACCTATACATCATTGACCGGGATGAAGTGATAGTGTCTCCTCAGCAAGTCTGCTGATGCTACAAAGCTGGGAGGAGGGGCTCACACCCCAGAGTGCAGTGCTCCATTCAGAAGGATCTTGACAGGCAGGAGAGATGGGCAGGTAGAGAGGAACCTCCTGAGATACTACAAAGACAAGTACAGGGTTTGGAACCTGGGAAGGAATAACCCCATGCATCAGTAAAGACTGGAGGCAGACCTTCTGAAAATAGCTCTGCAGAGAAGGACTTGCACATCCTGGTGGACAACAAGTTCACCATGAGCCAGCAATGTGCCCTTGTGGCCAAGAAGGCCAATGATATCCTGGGCTGTGTTAGGAAAAACAATGCCAGCAGGTGGAGGGATGTATTCCTGCTCCTCTACTCTGCCCGGGTGAAGCCTAACCTGGAGTACAATGTGTCCAGTTCTGGGCTCCCCAGTACAAGAGAGACATGGAGCTCCTGGACTGAGTTCAGAGTAAGGCTACTAAAACGATAAAGGGACTGGAGTATCTCTCATATGAGGAAAGGCTGAGGGAGTGGGACTTGTTCAGAATGGAGAAAAGAAAGCTCAGGGAACATGTGATCAATGTGTATGAGTATCTGCAGAAAGGGTGTCAAGAAGATGGGGCCAGAGACCTCTCAATGGTGCCCAGCAATAAAATCAGAAGCAGTAGGCACAAATGGAAACACAAGAAGTTCCATCGGAATGTGATAAATACTTCTTTCCTGTGAAGGTAATTGAGCACTGGCACAGGTTTCCTGGAGAGGATGTGGAGTCTCCCCTGGAGATATTCAAAAGCCATCTGTACACAATCCTGGGTAATGTGCTCTAGGGGGCTGTGCTTGAGCAGGGATATTGGACTAGCTGGTGTCCAGACGTCCCTTCCAACCTAATCATTCTGCGGTTCTGTGATTCTGTCATTCCCAGATTCAGATGTGCAAAAAAAATTCTCCTTTTCTCAGCTTAAAACCACAGACATTATTTCATTTTCTGTGAGAGTGTTTTCCAAATGCTTCTTGAACTTTGATAGGGTTAGTGCTGTAACTGCTTCCCTGGAGAGCCTGTTCCAATGCCCCATTTGGAAGAACATTTCTAACGCTTAGACTTACACCCACTACTCCAATTTAGCTAATGGATGTTCTTTTGTATCAAGGCAGACAGGGAGCAGTCTATCTTTAAGCATAAGCTAGGAAGCTCTAGAAACATACCAGCTGGTGGATCTGAAGAAATCTGTCCAGTTTCTAAAAGGAATTCAACGGTATGAGAAATAATATGTAAGAAAAATCCAAATATCACCCAGTGTCTCAGGTACAAATTCAGTTGTTGTTTTTTTTCCTATCCCTCTTGTTAAATAAATCTATAAAAGAGCTTCAATAAAGAATTATAGAATATGTAGAGTTTCAAATAAATGTAGTCATAGCTTTAGGTTTTATCTCTCCAATTGTTTAAATGATTATTTAGCAAGTGTCCTTGGAGAGTTGAAAAGTCTGCATCAGGGTCTTTTTGTGTGTGTTTTTTTTTTTTTTAAATTACTTATATTAAATTTATCACAAAGTAGCACTACAATAATCACTGTGTGTTTAGTTATTGCAATCTTGAAATAGATTGAGACTAAAATTCATTCCTTATGATTGTATTTGAATACTTTCACCTTTTGTCAGCGGTTTCAAGTAAGAGAAAGAAAATCAAACAAATAAACAAACAAAACCAGCCAACAAGCCAAACAAACAAACAAGCAAAAAAATGCAAAACCCTGCAACTGAACAAGAAACCTTGATGAGTTCTTTCTGAGTTATTGCAGCTCTTGCCTCATGCCCTGTGAAGAGCTATAGACCCTGATATATGTTGTACACCAAGAAGAATCTCGGAGATTTCTTTGGTTGAAATGTTTTGTTAATTTCCTTTTACCTAACAGAAGATTGGTTGTGATGTGTCTCCTCCTCACCAGCTCAATATTTCTAAATACTTTCAAGCTTTATTATGCTGTGATTATTAACAGTATAACACTATTATTACCAGTAACTGAAAACTGCACAGCATATTCACTAATTCACTTACATTGTTTACATATATATTCGTAGTTATGCAGTTGGAACAACAAACGGGAGGCCAACTCCAGCTGTCCTCTGAAGTATATGTTTCTACTCGCACACCAGAGGCTTCTAGGCTAGCGTTCACAAGGTCCCTCAGAGGGTCATTTGTTTCCTCAGGGGCATATATAAACTTTATTCATGTAGAAGCCATCTCTAGAGGTTATTTGAGTTACACAAATCCATTACTGACATTCTTTCTTGCTGGAGGCATTGCATAGATATGGCAGACTCTCGTTGTCCTGAGTTTATCAGTTCCTGAAGAGGCAACAGGTCTACTTATCCCCAGAGCTCATCAGTCCTCAGGAAACCTTCACATACCACCTTCTGAGCAGATGCAGTTCGTCTCTTAGCCTATTGCCTTCTGGTATTTCTCTATCCACACTCATAGACACATATAGAATCCACTCATACAGAATTGCACAGGAGCCTTTAAGACATTTCTGAGGAAAAATAATAATAACAACAACAGGGAGAGGTGCGCTCTTTTCTTCCTACTCAATGATTTTACAAAATGCATGTACTCTGTAATGAAGCTGTCTTCCAAAGAGTAGCAGTATTTTTGCAGTTATAGCTCAGTGAAAAACTGTTTACCCATTAATGAAAAAGCACTCAAGACTGAAGAAAATATCTTCATCCTCCATGTGAGTAAACAGAAACTTTTCAAGCTGCTATTTATTTTCTATTTTCTATTAACACCTACTAAGACCCATAATAAATTTGTAGCCAGGGCTTTCACCAGAGATATGGATGATCCTGTGAGAGTCTGTTCTGCCTGATTCAGATCAGGGATATCCATGTTAATTCTTATAATTCCATATATTTATCATCTATCAGATTATTAATAGTCTGTTCCATTGAAAAGGTTGATTTTTCCTGTTGAGTTAGGAAAAGTAGTAAAACAATTCAACCAACTTAGATTGCTAAACTCCTGACAAATGCTAAAAATCCTCGTATCAGCATAAAACCATCCTTCTGTCATGATGTATGTCATACAAGAGATGTTATCACATTGTGTCCAGCTTCTGAGTAAAAGGATTATTATTAACATTGCTGTAATTAATAACTTCAACATTATTATTAAAAATATTGACATTTTTCATAATATTCTGAATTCCCTGAAAGAACCCTGAGATGAACTCACTGCAAAGCTAGTTGTAGCTATTTTGTAGATATAGAAATAAAAACAAGGATCAAGAAGGCCTAAGAGTGAGAAAAGAAAGTTGCAGAGTTGCTGATAATGGAATTCTGATCAAGGCCTGATTTTCATGAATGCATCGTAACACAAAGTAAAAAGATGATGTGCTAAGAAATGACGAACAGATATGAATATGGTGAGATCCTGTTCGGACCTATAGGTGTAAGTGATTTACACAACCCAAAACAAAAGGAGTTAATATGTTATCAAATGCACCGGCTCAAGGCATAACATGTCATTCAGTTCCTCTTTATGGGACACGATTGCACTGTTCTGTTCAAAGTGGGTGCAACAACTTGAAAAAAAGGCATGTTCAAAAATGCAACATGTCTAGTTCTATGGGTCAAAGTAATTACTGTTACTTATGCCATGCAAATGTATTCTAAATGTCATAGCCACTAAAGTAGACAGTGCACAGTACTTTCTCTGTTATGTATACTTCACACTACAGTTGTTTATAGTAAAATCTCCATCCAGATTAGCTCTACAGACTAACAGAAGATTAGTGACATCTGATTTATTTTTCCTAACGTAAAACAACTGTGGATATTAATGGACATTGTAACAGCAGTGGACACAAACATGGATACAACACGTTCCTGGTCTTGAGTACTCCACAGCACAGCCATATCCTAAGATTTTATCAGAAATGTGATTACCATGCTTGGGAAAATTTTAGGACTGCTTTGTAAAAGAAGTGTTTCAAAATTCCATTAACAATGTTATGAAATGTTGCATATTCATCATTTTAAAAATCTCAGTTTATGGCAATTTCAATAAAGATTGAAACTTCTTAGAGTTTTCATTTGCATCAATTGCTGTTAGATGCCAATCTCAGCAACTAGTGAAATGCTACGCAGATACTTGAGTGTTTAGGAATTGCTGGAAATTCAGCTCAGTTTTATCATGAAAGGAGTAACTTACTAAAATAAATAGACTAAAATTAGCAGTCAAAATGCCATACTTCTAAAAAGCAAACCTCCTCTTGTTGCAGCTGCAGAATAGCATTTTACACGCAGTCCATTCATCTCTCCTTGAAAATGACGGGAAACACAGCTGCTGTACAACATGTTTTCTACTGGGACAATTTGTATATCAGGCCAGACAGTAAAAAATTAAGCAAATAACTGCTAAAAGCATTGGACCAGGTTTACCTTTGATGTAACACTACACATTATAATTTGGCTACAGTAAAAGTTTGGGGTTTTCTGTCTTTTCTTTCTTTCTTTCTTTCTTTTGGTACATTTTAAAATATAGCTTTGGTTTGTGTTGTTGTCCCACAAATACAAATTGAAACAGCTCATGTATAAACTGTGACTTCCTTAGTGCTAAAATAATAAAAAAGAGTGTATTACCTAAAAAGAAAGAGAAAGGTACATTGCTAGTAGCAGTGAAAGTATTATACAAATATGAAAGTACAGATTGAAGAAAAAATAAAGTAAAATATAAATAACAAGGCTGACATGTTTGTTAGGAAAATTGAGGAAGAGTGCAAAGGGACACATTATAAAATAGCTGCAGAAGAAAATCCCATAAATGATCATCTATTTTGAAAGGACAGAGACATTTCTCAAACTGAAAGAATTTAATGAATACAAGAACATAAAATCCATTAAGTCTCCTTGAATTTATAATAAAAGCTTCCCTGCAGCATCTGTAATACTGTTATATATATTATTTGTACATAGCGTATACTTTGTGTACTAATTTCTCTATCTTAGTGTCTTTGTGAAAAATCCAGATTTCACAACAGAGCACTTGAGGTCTAAATTACTTTTACATCACCTGTAGCATGACATTTAATGTGGTTGTATGACACTTTACTTGTCTTAGAGCACTGAAAATAGTTTATTCATCTTACATGAGAGAGTTTTAGATTAAAATGAACATAGAAGAACTGGAAACAAGACATGCCTTTCTCTTCCTGTGTCATCCTTTTCCACAGTAGAAAGAATGAGTCTATCGTGTGCAGCTGGTGAGGCTGACAGTCTTATCAGTACACAAACCTGGCTTTGGAAGGAAAAATGCTACTTCCAATTCCCATTCCACAGCTTTTTTACTTCAGCCTTTAAGAAGAAGGTTTTTGATTCTCCCCAAACAGAAGAGAAATCAGTTAAGATCTTCAACCACCTCACCATTTTTCTTGCAGCTAAATGTTATTTATGAATACAAAGAATGAGGTAGTTCTGCCGCCTCCTTACTTAATTATTTATACTGTTATCTTACATTTTTCATGAAAGTATGATACTGTAATAAGGATGAATGCAGAAATTAATATAAGTTGGATCTAAAAATGCATCTGGCAAATTAAATTTGTTAAAAGTAAAAATTATCCTGTGTAAAAATGTGTCATTAAAACTGCAGTGGAACTGTGTAGTGTGAGGCAAGCAGCAGAGCAAACTGCTCAGTATTGGAAAAAAATAATAGCAGGGACTCAGTTTTTGCAGAGTTGTTTCATATCACAGATAATGGGGAAACTTGCAGCAACTCAAAATTATGTTAAAAAAAAAAAAAAAAAGTGGACAAATATATGAAATATATGTTGCTACAACCATCCAGAAGGATATCTTCCTGCTTGGCGCAAATGACAAATAAAAATATCTGAACTAAGGAAAAACTCCTGCCTCTCTTCTACATAGGAAATACATTTGAAAAAAAAAAAAGCGAAACAAACAAAAAAACAAAAACAAAAACAAAAACAAAAACAAAAAACAAATACTTTTTGCAGTAAATTGTGACAAAAAAAAAATCAATTAAATCTCCCCAGAAGACACAGTTACAAAGTAAGAAAACAGCACACAAAATCACCTCATGTCCAGTCTTTCAACAAACACATCTGTCAGTTAGATATCTCTATTCAAAACACCACGTTCAGTCTATTAAACACATTACAGGAAATTAAGACTCTTGAGTCAAGTGATTCACAAAGTGGCTGAATTCTCACAAGGTAATTGTAGAAATCTGAAATATTACTCGGTTATCTCTATGTTACTCTCATAAAATAAGCTCTTTTATTCTCTTATCTAAAATAGAAGAAACATCTGTTACACCATTCTTGCTGATATCAGCCATCTTTCCTTTCCTAAGGACAGACATTTTTCATGATACAGTTTTCTGCCTCATATTTTCTTCTCTTGACAACAATACACTTCTGTTGCAGTATTATTTGTTCTATATCAAAAAGTTCATCAGACCCATTGCATAAACTTGTTGGGCTGTTATCTGATCTAGACTTTTCCCAATGGATATTCAAGTAGATAAAATTTCCTGTTATCAGAATGTCTGAACTCTGCTACTGTATGAAATAAGTAGGAAGATGGCAAGAAGAAAGGGGAGAAGAGAAAAAAGAAATTCTTATGCTTGTAGATAATGGTAGGACAACGGGGAATGGATCAAAATGGAAAGTGGGGAGGTTTAGAATGGATGTTAGGAAGAAATTCTTCACTGAGAGAGTGGTGAGGCGCTGGAACAGGCTGCCCAGAGAAGTTGTGGATGCCCCATCCCTGGCTGTGTTCAAGGCCAGGCTGGATGGGTTCCTGGGCAGTTTGATCTAGTGAGCTAGTGGCTGGCAGCCCTGTCCACGGCAGGGGTGTTGGAACTAGATCATCTCTGAGGTCCCTTCCAACCCAAGCCATTCTATGATTCTATGATTCTGTGATTCTATGATTCTATGATTCTATGGTTCTATGGTTCTATGATTCTGTGATTCCATGATTCCATGATTCTATAATTCCTCTCTGTCCCAGATCAAAACTGCCCAGTTCACATAGTTTACACAAAATTAGGATTAGGATTTACACTTAATTAGTTTACTAACCAGTAATCAGTGAACTACACATTCAGGATCAATAGTTCCAAAGTTGCAGATAATCATTGTTTAATAAAGATTTCAAATTTTTTTAATATTCTTCTGTAACTAGTTGTAACTAGTGTCTTCCCTCCCCAGAGTCTACCCTCATACAAATCTTCATGTTTCTTTCATACTGCTTTTCAAGCCTTTTCTTTCTTCTTTTTTTTTTTTTTTTTTCCAAAAGTCTCTTTTTCATAACACCATGAGTTTGACAGGCTTTGGAGCACTCTTTGCTTCCACTCTGATATAAAGGTAGGATTATGCCACCAGAACCATATAATTGTTGATTTCAACAGTGGCGATGTGAAAAAGACCTACCGCTAAGGATGGCTAACAGAAGTTTTTTCCTATGTTACAATATCTTCTTTGCTTTCTTCTCTAGTTAGCTCATTCATATTTCATTGGAAAATTCTGGATGAGCACCACAGGAAATTACCATGATAACAAATGCTTCTGAAACTGGACACCATCACCTAAGGATCAGCCAACTGTTTCCTACAAGGATACAGAAGCAAGCATACCTAACAGAAGACATGTTCTTGTCCTTCGATGTTATGGAAATATTGACCACAGCATCTGCAACACTAGCCAAAGTCTTCAGAGTGGATCGCAGAATCTGGTCACTTTTCTAGCAGAAGTTTTTGCACATACAAGAAGAGATAGACTTAGCACTCGTTGAGGCGTTCAGCTCCAGTGCAGGGTGGTTCTGCAGTGGATCAGTGGGCTGCAGTTTACAGGGGGATTCCTGAGTTGGGGACATTCCACAGGAATGCAGAGACCCCTCAGACTCACAAGGAGCTGGTAGCTCTCACGAATGAATAATGAAGCGTGTAATGTCAAGTACAAGCAGAATCCTCAAAACCTGAAGTACATCTTCACTGCTGTATAGACTGAAGAGGAAGGATTCGTCAGAGGAGGCACTGGTGCTAAGCCAGCCCAATCTGCTCCCCATACAACAACCAGTACAACAAAAAAAAGGCAACATAAGGTAGTCATAAGCAAGTGTCTTCTGAGAGCAATGGAGGCACCCGTTTGTCAATGTGAGCCACTCTCAAGAGAAAGATGTTGCCAGCCAGGGGCTTATATTAGAGACATTAGCAAGCTTGTACAGCCCACAAATTACTATCCACTGTTATTTTATGTGGGCAGTAATGGCTCTGTCAAGGGCAGAAAAGAATGTATTATGAAGGACTACAGAGCCCATGGAGGAGATGTAAGAGATTTTGGAGCACAAGTGGTCTTCTCTTCGATACTACTAGTCAAATAAAAAGGCTTTGAAAAGTCCAACCAAATCTAGCAGATGAATGCATGCTTGCAGGACTGATGTTATAGCCAGGGATTTAGCTTTATAGATCATGGAACTTCCTTTGAGAAACTTAGTCTACTAGGCACTGATGGGATTCATCTATCAGATGAAAGTTCAATCTGGTGAAGAGGAGGCTGAGAGGAGACCTTATTGCTCTCTACAACTACCTGAAAGGAGGTTGTGGTGAGGTGGGTGTTGGCCTCTTCTCCCAGGTAACAGTGACAGGATGAGAGGTAACGGCCTCAAGCTGTGCCAAGGGAGGTTCAGGCTGGATGTTAGGAAAAAGTTCTTCTCTGAGAGAGTGGTCAAGCATTGGAACAGGATGTCCAGGGAGTTGGTGGATTCTCCTTCCCTGGAGGTATTCAAGAAATGTGTAGATATGGTACTTAGGGACATGATTTAGCAGGCATAGCAGTTTTAGTTTGATGGTTGGACTAGATGATCTTATAGGTCTTTTCCAACCTTCATGATTCTATGCTTTTGTGATTCTATGAAAAGCATCTTCAGTCACAGGCTTGCCAATCTGGTGAAGAGGGCTGTAAACTAAAGTTGCTAGAGAAAGGGAATCTCAGTACATCCAACTCCAACCTGATTGATGCCAGTGCCAGCAATAGATGCCCAGAGCCTGGAAAAGGATCATAGGGTCAGCAAGAGAGTGTCAGAAGCATGAAAGAATTCCAGCCTCTCCAGCTGGAGCAAGACCCTTTATCAGGGAATGTAGTGATAGGACAAGAGCTAAGAGCTTTAAATTAAAAGGGGATAGATTTAGATTGGATGTTAGAAGGAAATTCCTTACTCAGAGGGTGGTGAGGCACTGGAACAGGTTGCCTACAGAAGGTGTGGATGCATCTGTCCTGGTTTCAGCTGAGATAGTGTTAACAGCACACCGTTGTTTAGTTCTTGCTGAGTGATGTGTGCATGCTTGACACCAGGCTGAGCCACTCTGCAGGACAGAACTGCAGCTGTTATGGTGCAGTGGCAGGGGGTAGAGCAGAGCCAGATGGCCTGAATTAGGCAAAAGGTTATTCAATACCATGTGACATCACATGGAAGACTGCAAAGCTGTGGGGAGTTGGTCAGGGGCCAGCAGCTGCTCAGGAATTGCTGGGCATAGTTGAAACTTTGCATTCCATTGCCTTGTGTTCCGTTGCATTGTATTGTGTTGCATTATATTGTGCTGCATTGCGTTGCAAATGGGGCATCAGTTGGCAAACGGTTGTATTGTTAGCTGTTGTCAGTGAACAGGTGGCAAGTAATTGCATTGTGGATATATATACTTTCTTGTCATTGCATTTTTGTTTCTATTTTCCTTTTTCTTTTTGTCTTAGTAAATAGTTTGTATCTCAGCCCATGAGTTCTGATTTGTTTCCAGTTCTATCCCTTGTCCCACGGGGAGTGAGCGAACAGCTTTGTGGTGCTGAGCTGCCTACTGGGTTAAACCACAGCATCCTCCCTGGAAGTGTTCAAGGCCAGGTTGGATGGGACCTTGGGCAACCTGATCTAACGGAAGCAGTCCCTGCCCATGGCAGGGGGAGTGAAAATAGAAGTCCCTTCCAAAACAAACCATTTTGTAATTCTATGATTCTATAATCAGATTAATGACAAAATATTACCAGTAGGTGAAAATCTTTTTGCTTCTATCACAAACATTGTTCCCTCAGATTCTCTCTCAAAATTTGTCTGTCTGTGATTTCTTTTAGCTAACCTCATGCTTAAAATGTAATCTTAAAAAATACTGAAAGATGTGTTCAGAAGAACTGTATTTATAACCAGTATACAGATGGAATACTTAGTTTACTATCACCAATGTTTTATCACTCAGATGGTAGTAATATGACTTTATTGCTCACAAAACTTTGTTTTGGTCTTGCCATTTTTTTTTTATTTTATTTTAATAATTTGGCTATATATTTTGAGATAGCTTTCCTTGGATAAGGAAATTTCATAAGATAAACAGTAGTCTTCACAGACTTATCATAAAAGATTATTTTTCTTTAGCTACAAATTTTAAACTCACATCCCAGGTAACTTTTCAATAACTACCACAGACATATGTGAGATAAAATCATTATAAAGTTGACACGTATTAGTACATATACCTGTGTCAATACTGAAATTAAAAACCAATGCTTTAGTATTTTGTATAAGATCTCTCACTCAATTTTTCATGCTTATGGTATAGAATTATGTCAATATGACAAAAAAATAAAGAGGTAATTCATTAAAAGTGTTACGTTGGTTCTTGTTTTGGTTATATACCTCAATGGCTACAAGAATGTCTATAAGCAAGAAAACCAAAATGAATTAGAATTACTGAAAACATTGTAACTTGTCATGTTTAAAGCATTTTTTTTTTTTTTTAACACTGAATGTGAAATGAAATTATTTTCTTTTTAACTATGTGCTATGTTTGTGCTGAAGTAAGCAGCCCACAGGAAGCTTCAGGGGCAGAGACAATTTCTGGAGTTGGAATGTTGTTCTAAAATATGTACTTACACTGATAATCTGGAAATATTGTGAGGTCTTTGAAGGCTTTAAATTATACACATGAAAATTATATGTAAATTACTGCACACACTTTTAATTCATACTGCACCTATTTAAGATGCACATGTGCTTTTACTGTAGTCCTGTATCAGCTTTTTATTATTTCTAGTCATACTTAACTTAGTTACAGAGCTGCCACATGATATGGTCAGTCCTTTGTTGAAGACATGTTTTCTTATTCATTTATTACCGTTAAACATATGTGAATAGAAACGTAGTTTCTGTTATGTAAGAAACAGTGTTTTGGTTATTGTACTTTTTTCAAACAAAACATTACATTTTCCAAAGTCTGTTTCTCGGATCTGTGAGAAGCATTTTATTTTACAACCATATTTTATCCTAATCCTTTTCTTATACCACAGGAGTAAGGCAATATAAGTCATATACATGTAAAATGGCATTTGGTTGTTCATGAAGTTTTTACTGGCAGAAGTTACATGTATCTGGAACCTTCAGAACTGGCTGCAGAGGCTGTTTTACTGTGTTGGGTGATTTCTCTCTGCATCGTTGTGTCTCCCTAACACTGTCAGAGCTGACTTCTAGTATCAGTAATTTTATCCAGATAATTCACTTATTTTCACACAAGATCTTGAAGAACATATTGAATAGCACAGCTGTTCACTCTGTTTTCCTTCATTCCCTAGTTCTCATTTACTAAGGACAATGGTATCATGTTTCACTGTCAAAAATAAAAATGCAGTAGTTAACATGCAACATAGAATAACACAGCCCACATTTAGCATAAAAAAAAAAGTATCTAGAAAACACTCTGAGACAAGTTTATATATTTTAACAGTTTTCAAGCACTAGTCTGAAACTCAGCGATTTTTGCTCATCTAGATCTCTCATGTCTGTGTTGGAAGAGGCCTAGAAGTCAGATGGTAGAAGGCTGGGTGACCTCAGATGTGAACACGGTCCAGAGGCAGCCTGTCCTATCCATCACAAATAACAGAAAGCTCAGTAAGTCACTGTACAACAAATTGAGGCATATGA
>VXAV01003563.1:0-73959 GCA_013399715.1 Alectura lathami
GGGGGGTTGGGGGAGAGCAGAAGGCAGTGTGGGGCCACGTCCCTGTCCCCAGTGGTCTCAGAGGGACGTTTGCCTAACGATGCTGCAGTGACAGAAAGGGCCTCGCACTAATGGCTTATTGAGTGGCCTCGCTTCAACAAATGAGGGAAATGAAGATGAGTGAGAGTTTAATTACCGAGCAGAGCGGCACTTTCCGCAGTGATGGGCACTCGCTCCATTTCCTTCACTGTGAAGGGGGGGTCCTGAAGCACTGCAGGGCTTTTGGGGTGCCCGGCTGGCACTGGAGGGGACAGGGTCATGGGAAGGGGCTGGGGCTGCTCCTGGTCCAGCCGCAGCCACCCAGCCCCCTGAGCATCTCTCTTAGCCAGGCTGCCTATGAATGATAAGAATAAAGGGAGTATAAATAATTAAAGCAGCTCATAGCGAGTAGATCCTGAAACGTCTGCCTGATTTAAAAACTAATTACTTGGAGGGTAATAACCACCAGAAGTACAGGTACTTCCACAGTGTTGCTCCCCTTGCCCTAGCCCACTCCCGATTGCTGTCCTGGGCACCTGCAGCGCACAGGGGGTGCTCTTCCTTCTCCATGGTTAACAGCTGGAACCTGCTCAGGGACGGGCGAACCCTCCCTGGCAGGAGTCCAGGAGCCAGCAGCAGTGCTCAAGGGATGGGCCCGTAGGGTGAGCATTTGCTACCCAAAATGCTGGGCACCCTCACTCGGATGCATCACCTGCGCAGTGCAAGCTGTGCCAAGGGACTTTTCCAGGCTGTAACTTGCACACCAACCCATGGTGCTCGTCAAAACCCGAACGCATCCATGTGGGACCTGCCCCCGTGGGAACTCCTCCCTTTGATGTGCAAGCCGCTCTGCAGCAGGCATGCGCGGCGTTGGCTTTCTCAAGCTTTAATTGCTGCGGAGCTGCTGTGCTGCGGTTGGGTTTTCGGTCGTCTTCACGTGGCTGCAGCAGAAGGGAGGATTTGTCTGTCTGTCTGTCCGCTTCTCACTGCCCCAACCCACACAGCTCTGCTGCTGCTGCCCAGAACCACAGCAGAGGGGTTTGCTCCTTGCCCACAGCGCATCCAAGTCTGCAGCTCTCTGCTCCAGCCTGGGCTGTGTTTGGCTGTGCTTGTGAATTCTCACCAGCACCTGACAGAGGAGCAGCATTGGCTGCGTCGCTTCATTTAGGAAAACAGAATAATTTATTTCTAACTCACGGGATTCAGGAGACTTCTACCAGCAGCCCACAATATTTTCTCATTAACATTACCCAGCTCAGCTAAAAACTGCAATTTCAGAAGTCATGCTTACATCAAGGGCACATTACCAGCTTCCCAGGGACTCCAAAAGTTTACTGAAGCTTAAAGACATACCTCATAGCGTGCAGTAATGTACCAAATTCCCTCTTCTTGTAACTACTGAAACCATCTTTTCTGCATGTTTTGGTCCCCCAATCCCACTGCTGCTCCCTCCTGCACCACAGCAGGATGTGCTGAAAAAAATTATTTAAGGAAACCTGAAACCTCTTGTCCATTGTCCCCCCCTCTGGGACATCTCTGGAAAACCTCATGAGCCAAAACTTGTCTTTTTTTATGTGTGTGTTTTTTATTATTGTTATTATTGTTTTGTTTTTTTTTTTTTAGTGCTGGGGACCCTCAGAGTGGCAGTGTGGGATGAAGGGGCTGGGGCACAGGGAGATGGGTGATGGTGCACGAGCACCAGCTGCAAGGAGCCAGCGAGAGCCAGGGCTGGGCGATGAGGTCAATGCACACACCTGTCTGCAGCTGGCTTTGTTCTGTACATCACAGCGGAAAGCCCTTGCTAACGGAGCTGGCAGCCCTCTTACCAAAAGTGAAGCCTTCAGCCTTGGTGAAGCACAGCCTGCAGTAGCTCTGCTGAGGATGGGGCCAGGGGAGCAGAGGGAGCCCTCATCCTCCTATTGTCCTCAGCTCACAGTGCTGCTCTTCTCTCTGCTGAAGGAGAAAGTCAGGATTACACCTGTGCTCCTAAAGCCAAGTTACACACTGGAAGCTTCATGGCCCTCCCAGGAGGACAGAGCATTCCTTTGTAAGTATTTGCCTCTGTGTGTTTACTTTGCAGATGAAATTAAGCCTGGGAAGAAAGGCAAATCTGTCTTTTCATGTGTGGCTGTCTAGCTTCACCCTGAATATCAAGGTGAGAGTGGTTACAAAGCACTGGTGCTCCACGGTCAGCTGAGGGTCCTTGTAGGTTCCCAGTGAATGGATCAAAGGGTGTGGGACTGATGCAGGGAGCTGGTAGTTCCCGGGTCAGCCCTGAAGAGCCCAGCTTGGGGCAGCTGCAGAACTGAGAGCTGCTGTGAAGTGGGGAGGAAGATGAGGAGCTGGAAGAGGTTGGGGTTGCACATGGACTTTAGATTAAATATTAACATGCTGCAGTGGGTCACAGGGATAAGCACTTTCGCCGGTCACATATGTGCTCATTATTACGGTGAGGACAGACTGCAAGAGCTTCGACTGCTCAAGCATTTCATCAGCAACCTCCCATTCCCTGCTCAGAGCTCTCCAAAACCATCCACCTTGATGGAAAACTCCTCTTGTTGGAGAACTCTCTCACAAGCAGTTGTATTGGTTCAGAGATTTATTGGACAGGTTTCAAAAGAATCAGCTGAAAGGATTTAAGATGAGAACAAAGGCACAGGAGAAATCAGATTGGCAAAGCAGAGCAGGCTGATATTTCTGGGGTGTTTCTGGGATACACAGGAGGTGAGGAACATGGCTGTGCTCACGGGTTCTGTGTCCCTTGCTTTGCTCCCAGCAGCAGGACCACAGGTCTGTGCAGGACTGGTGCATCTGCACGGAGCAGGAGCAGCATGGAGTACTGCAATGGGTCTGCATTGCAATTACAGCCTGTTGACGTTTTTCATGTTAAAAATACTTAGCTGAAAAAGGCCTTTTCCATCATCCACTTTGCTCAAAAACAAGATTTCTCCCTCTTTCCTCTGATTTTATTGAACCTTTCAATCATGTTAACTTTCTTTAGCCTCCTTTCCTTCTGCTTTTAACTGCTCCTTTCAATTATTTTGTGCTTTCCTTTTTATTCCAGTAATTTACTTTTTTTTTTTTTTTAAGACTTGAATAGAAAGAAGGAAGATCGATGAAAATTTACACTAGAGCAGAAAGCAGACATATGGTAGAGAGTCTAAAAATTTTCCATTAGCAATATTTAATAAGGACCAGAATTACTGAAAGACCGGAGATGTCTGCAAATGACTTCTGAAGCTCTCCGAAGGGGAAGGGAGCAGGGGAGAAATGTCTGATGGATAAGAAACAAAGCGCCGGGAGGTGGTGGAAGTGGCACCAGTAATGGTGTTGTTCCCTGCACTGATTTGTGGACAGGGAGCACAGCTGCCTCGGAGGGACCCATCAGTGGGTGAAGGAATGACAGGGGCTCTGGTCCTGCCACCAGCCCTGCAGCTCTTTCGTTTGTGCAGGGCTCAGCACAGGGCCTGGAACAACTCCTCCTGTGCCTGCAGGGCCACCACGATGCTCCCTGCTCCTGCTGCTTGGCAGCACACTGAGGCTCCTGGTGCTGAGACAAGCATCACTGCCTGTGTCTTGTCACTATGCAAGATAACAGGGAACTGGAGGTGTCCAGTGAGTGACTGCACAGTCATGTGCCCTTCCTGCTACACAAGGAGCTTCAGAGAGGAGCAGTAAGTGACTTCAGCTGCTGCTGCAGGTGCTCTGCTCCTCAGCTCCCCAAGGGCTGAAAGGAGCAGCAGCTGTTTGCTCTCAGCAGTGATGAGAGCACCTGGGTGGCTGTGTCCTGCTGGCGGTATCTGAGGGAGCTGTGGTTAGGAGCTGCTGTGCAGGAGGGACTGGTCTCAGTGAGTTGTTCTGATTTAAATACAAGTACACCTTTCTGCACTGTGGGCCAGCTTTCTACTGCAGGCCAGGGCTGTGCAGGTGTCTTGCTGCTTTACCTTGAGTAGCAATGAAACGGTTTTGGGTGCTTGGTTTTGGTTATGTGATGTGAGGTATTTGAGGGAAGAAGAAATAGAGGTTTGTCTTAAACCTGGTGGAATGCTTCTTATTCACAACCTGAGCTCAGCCTAAGGCTTATCTCCAGAGCAGGAGCAGGCTGGAGGGACAGAGATGCAGGAGGTGCTCAGTGCTGGCTGAAGGGCATGGTTCTGAGCTCTGCAGCTTGCCCAGGCTGCAGCGTGCCAAAGCTGCATGCCCCAGGTTTGTTCCTGACCTGTGGGCACTGTGCTGCTCCCTGCACTGCTGGTCCTGCAGGGGCTGGCTTAGTTGAACCCAGAGGTGTGTGTAAGGTGGGTGGGGTCTTTTAGTAGCCAGAGCCCACATGGCTTCAGACATATGGCTTTATGTAAACATGCCCTACATACTCATTTCACACTGGTTTATTTTTGTTATAACTACATAAAACCCAATATGAGTGGGTAGGAGAGCATGCCCCTGTCCCTGCCAGCTGTGAGCTGCAATGCTGAGGTACTTCCTTGAGAATGTTGATGGGAACAGAAGCTGATGCTGTGTTTGCTAGGTGTGTGGTGCAAGCCCCTTCCCTTTCCTTCGATGCTGTGGGTTCCCATTTCCCCATGTCCTCCACTACGGGTTGAGACTGCAGCGGCCTTTCCCCTGAGCAAAGAGGGATGGTGCCTGTAGCACTGTTGCTGGGTCCTGCAGAGGTGTCCAGTTTCTCCAGGTCTGGAAAGCCCTATGTTACGGCTTTAGCTACCACATCTAAATGGTGGGCTTGGAGGGCTCTCGTGCCTCTGTCACTACTCTTACCTGGCATGTATTGCTGCTTGGGGACAAACTAGAGACCACTTAGTGTCACCAGGACACCACTCCTGTCTGAGGGTCCTGTGTTTCCCATCCGTTGTCTGGGGCCAGAGCTGTGATAGCCCATCAGCATGGTTATTGCTGCCTGCAGTGCAAGTGGCTGTGTCTGAGTTAACCCTGCTGAGCGGATCCAAGCCGGAGGGAGCAGCACCCAGCCAGGACCCTGGGCACTGTGTGTCTGCACACACCATGACTCTGGATCCTCTTAAAACCAAACAAAACCATGGCTGAGCTTAGAGCGTGAACCTGCGGCAGTGATGCTGAGCCCTGCAACGCACTCCGGGTGCGATGACGAGTGAAGAGCAGGCTGTCCCCAGGCACGTCCCTGTCCCCTGCAACCTTCCGCTCATGACCCGTGATCAAACCGCAGCCGTTCGGTTCCGTATTCCCGGTGAATGCTCAGTGAACGACTGCTGAGTGTCATGTGGAGGTGCCCTGAGCCCCGGCCTGTGGGACGGTCTGTTCTGATTCAGTGTGTTCAGATCAGCCGCACAGCTCTTGGTGATAGAAACCCGTTGTATCCTCAAGGCAAGTGTATCTGGGCACAGCAATAAGAGAGACTTCAAGAGGTTTGGAGGTTACAGTGGGAAATAGCAGTTATTCCCAATAAGCAGCGTTAAATGAAATGCTGCTGACAGTAGCCTGAGGCAGGTTCAAGAGTTTCAAGATTTGCAACTGAGAGATTAACCAAAATAGATGTCTTATTACAGGCAAGTTTGTATCTAAATCATTTAAAGTGCCTTTAGACGCTGTAATGTTTTTCCCCCTAAGTGCTCACAGTATATCTGCAGCCTCCTCCTGGCTCTCATGAGCGGGTAATGAGAGGGACCATGATCTCGGTGAGCTGAGCCCCTGTGATGAGGGAGCAGGACTGGAGTGCTGGCAGGCTCTCGTTTGGTGGGAGGCTCTTTAGGAGTGCTTGTTTTGCAGGGGAGAGATCCTGGCTGCGTCCTGCCTCCCGTTCCCTGTAGCCTGGGTCATGGGTACAGCTGGGGGAGAGGCACTGAGCAGGGGAGTTTGCCTAAAGTCAGCTGTAAAACACCATTTCAAAAGCAGCATGATGCAAATCGCAGTTAAATTCCATTCTCTGTCCCTTGTGCTGAGGGAGCAGGTTGCAGGAGCTCACTGCATGGGGGACAGGGTGGCCTCACATCCTCTGCAGCGCTAGTGGCTTTATGGGGGCTGCTAACGCATGTTGCAGACGTGAGGTGTGAAGTGCAGCGCCTCTGTGAGCTGAGGAAGGGTTGCATTTTATTTAAAAAAAAAAAAAAAAAAAAGCAAACTGCATCTCAGAGGCACTGGGCAGTCAGTCTTCTTGAGTAAAATGGAGAAACATGGGGTGTTGTGCTTGTTGGGGCTCTTCCATGGTATGTGGGTGAGAGCTGTCCCACCTCCGTAAATGCGGTGGGCAGCCCTGAGGAGGGGGGTGAGGCACTCAGCCTGTGGAAGTGACCGAAGCATGGAGCTGAGGGTTTAAATGCACAAATAGCCAGAATCACCCGGTCCATGGGGACTTTGAGGAGAGCTGGGCAGGCTGCATCCCTCATCCTGCCAAAGCGGGTGGCTCTAGGCTGAGTGGGATGAACCTGAGGCAAAGCTGCGCGTGGATCAGGCTTTATCTCACCTGGCCCTGCACGTGCTCTGCATCGCTGTTGTGCCGATCAGGAGTTTTGTGACCGCTCTCGTGCAGTGTGGGGGTTTGAGAGCATCCCTCTCTTCCACAGGGCCTTTATAGCCCTTGGTGAGGAGTTTCAGAAAGTGGGGCCTGGGCCCCCCTGAAATGCTTCCTTTCTGTAAATACAAGTATTTCAAGCTTACAGCATCGAAACGCCATGAAATTAGCTGTAAAATTAGGTATTTGGAATCCTTGTCTTACTGTTTTGGAGCACTTGGTGCAGCCTGGCGCTGCCCCGCTGTGCCCCTTGGGTGCTGCTGGCAGTGCACGGGGGGTGTTGGAGCTGTGAGGGCAGGACCCCAGGGCTCCCCCGAGGTGAGCCCACTGCAGCAAGAACCTCCATGGCCCCCGGCACGTGGTGTTTGGCTCATGATCCCCCGAGAGAGGGGCAGCTCTCATCTGATGTGTTTCATGAGGTCTGTTTCTTGCTGGATTTCTTGGCGAGAGAGATCTTGATGTAACGTGAGGTTTTAAAATCGGGAAATGTGAAACAGCTGCTCTGGCTGTAAGGAAGCCAGGAGCTGAGGGGGTGGGGGCAAGGCCTATGGTGTTTCACTTACAGACAGGAGGCTTTCTTTTAAAACTGGGGACCTTGGGATCTTTGGGACCTGGGTGGGTCTGGCAGCTTGCAAGGATGATCCTTGGGGTGGGATGAATTGGCCCTGGAAGGGCTGGTACTCATCTCATCACCGAGGCAATGATGTTCAGCCATCCATGTCCCGCTCAGAGGCCATGCCAGGGCACAGACCTCCCTCCTACAGCGTCTGCTAGAGACCTGACCTGGATGGAGAGCCTTGGCGAGGGACTCATCCAGCCCAGGCTCTCCCTTCTGGCCATCAGATGCTCTGGAGGAGGATGCAAGAAACCTGTAATCCTCCTGGCGAGGGGGTCTCGTCCTGGTTCGGGTGCAGCAGGCTTCATCCTTTTCTTCAGATGAGTATTCAAATAACGTGATAGTGGATGTTCTTATTCTTTGCAGAATGCTGGAGTTGTTTTTGTGGCTCTAATGCTCTCATGACCTCAATAATATCTTCTGTGAGTGCTTTTCTCAGGTTAATTATGCATTACGTTTACATAAGGCTTTTCCTTTTTTAATCAGATTTAAACCTGCTGCCTTCAGATGTGCTGACACTCCGGTGCTGTCAGGGGGCTGAACGGCTCCAACATTCCTACCCTGCTCGTTCTTTTGTGCACCTTCTTAGTCTCCCTTGTTTGTGACCTTGCTAAATAAGCAGTCCTGAGACTTCTGGCTGTTTCTTTCTTTTGGAGATATCTTCTTTCTCTTTACTTTCCTCCTGATTTCCCAGCTGTCTCTTTTGAGGTGGACGAGCTGTAGCTTTCCTTCTCTGAGTTCTAAGACACCTTGAAACCAAGGATTATTGTAAGATCACACAGAACCGCATTACCCAGCACTGCTCAAGGCAAGCATTGTTTGCAAAGTAACTCGGCTGCCTTGTGTATTTTGGATTTAGGCATCCTGGTGTATAAGCCAAAGCTAACAGACATTAATTAGCTGGAGGACTAGGGCTGTAAGGAGGGCAGTCACTCACATAGGTTGGCATTTTTATTTTAAATGCAAGTAATTAAAAAAAAAAAAAAGTGTGTTGAAAAAGTCAATGTTGAAAGATGTTGTATAAATGAGTCAGGAGAAGAAGAAAAAGCCAGGTGCTGGTGCAGTGGCTGACCTGGTGCTCGGCTCTGGAGGGATTGTTGCAGTAGGGGGAGAATAGGAGTGTGGGTTTAAAACCATGGCAGCAGGAAGGGTAGCGTGAGCTGGAAGAGCTTTGCTGGCATGTTTGGAGTTGCCCAGGGCAGCTGTGCCTCTGCAGCACCCTCAGAAGTTGGTCTGTGTGTGTGCAGTGAGGGGAGGAGGAGGTAAATGGCTCCCAGACCCAGAGCACCTGGCGGGGTGCCCTGGTGATGCCCAGAGCGCTGGGGTCCCGGCAGAGGTCTCATCCCAGGGCAGGCGCAGCCTGGGCTGCTGAGCACGCTCCCAACTCATCTCTGAGCTGCATGGGGGAGGGTCTGCAGCCCGCAGTGCCCTCCCAGCCTCATGCAGATGCCGAATAACACTGGGCACCATTGTCACTGGTGGGTTTGTTACCCCTTCTCCAAGGCTCAGCTGCCTGTAAGATGGCCAGGTCCTTCCTTTTCCCTGGGCAGTGCGTGGTGAAGGTGGGTGCAGAATGCAAATCAAAGCTGAATGCTGTGCTTTGCCATCTTTACTGTGTTATTTAGGCTATTTCAGCTAATCACACGGGTAAACAACCTCTCTCCGCCAACCTGAAAGCAGAGTCCCCGTGGTGCCATCTGCTTTGAGCTCCCCCATGGATCGCTCCCGAGCAGCCATTTTGGGGTGTGCAGAATCGATTTCATATTCTTCTCCGTGCCGAGAGAAGATGGCGGCGCGGAGCCGCGGTGCTGCTGGGGGCTGTGCTCTGCCTTCCCTGTGCCCTGGGTGGTGGCGGGTGCCCCGGTGCCTCTTGGCAAGCAAAACCAAACAGAAAAGAATATGGGGTGGCCCCTCCTTGGGTGATCTCCGCAGCACCAGGACCCCCGCCTCCCACCCCCTTCGTGTGTGTCTTCTCTTAATTAATTAATACCGCATTCATCACTGCTTAATTCCCGTTTCCGTAGCACCCGGGCAGGGGGGCTGCTGGCGATGGCGGGCGCTGAGGTGGCCTCGGTCTCCTCGCCAAAGAACTTAATTAGCCCCCAGCATTTTCTGCAGTCCCATAACAACTGGTTTCAAACTGGTTTCCTGCATCCCCGTGTCCCCACGTGGTTGGGCTGTGTAGGAGTTTGGGGAGAAAGTGCCCTGCCGTGATTTCCCAGGGCTGAGCATCCCAAAGGGGCCCTTTTGGAGCTTCTGGGGGTCTCGGAGTAGGGGATGGGTAGGCTGCAGCCAGCAATAGCCTGCAGTGGGATGTAAAGTGTCTGGTCTGACCCTCTCTGCTCATAACTGCTTCTATGTGCAATGCAGGGCTCCTCTTTCCTTTCTTTCTTTTCCCCTTAGACATGACCTATAGGAACTTCTGGTGTCTTGCAGCATGGCGCTGATGTGAACTGTGGCCAGAAAGCCGTTCAGGGTGGCTGAGTAGCAGGGCTGGGGCAGAACAGCTGACAAACCAGCAAGAGTGACCTGCACCAGTGCTTTTGGGCAGCAAATGGAGCACCGAGTGCAGCTGAGTATGTTCTACAGAGTACCAAACAAAGACGACTTCTGCAGGACTGTCTGGAAAGGCAGACAATGCACTTTGTCAGCATTGCTCTGTGGTATGTATTGGGCTTATAGAGATGTCTTCCTATTTTTTTTTTTTTTTTAGGGAGTTTCCCCCCATTTTTGAACAGGTACGCATGCTGGCACCCATACAAACCCCATGCACCACCTTTGCGCTAAGATGGAGCCACTCCAACATCCACCTGGGGAGGGAGGATGGAGGGGAACAAAAGCTGCAGACCCTCTGTGTCCCCAGACGGGCATGGGGCCGAGGACACGGTCCCCGTGTGGTGCCGGGGTCCCCGTGGTGCGGCCGTGCCCTGCCCACTGCCAGCCGGCTCCGCGGCATTGCCGCTCCGGCAGCCCGACGCGCCTTGCCCTCGTGACTCGAATACGCAATGCAGCCATGCTTAACAAGCGTGAGTAATTATGCCAGGCAGTGGGTTGGGGTGTGGGGGGCGGTCAGGGTTGGGTGTGTTTTGTTAGGTTTTTGCTTTTTTTTTTTTTTGCCTTTTTTTTTTCCCCCATTCCTCTTCTTTTCCCCCCACCCTTTCCTCCCACCCCCAGCCCGCAGCGTTGAACCTTGGCCACCTCCTTGGCGGTGGCTTCGGGAGGGCTGGGGACACGGGGGGCAGTTGGCACAGCAACTGCTGCTCGGGGACAAAAGGAGGCTCTCGCGGCGGCGGTAGCAGCTGCCAGCCCGAATAGCAAATCCGCACGGCTTGGCACCACTCCAGCTTCCTTGAGGGTTGCAGAGGGATGGTATGTTGGAGGGTAAGACTAGCTAATTAATCTTCCGGCAGGGAACAATGTAATATCAGACAATTACAAAGACAGAACGAAATTGCTATAGTGGGAAGGCTGGCATACGAATTTCTCAACGGGTCCATCCCTCACCCACTGCGTAGTACTTTATATGCGGGAGAAGCACCGACTGTACACGCGCCTTTCTGTTGTGTTTTTGTATGAATTGAATTATATGCTCGAGGAGAGGCGGGGGGACCCGGGCTTGACTGCAGAAGCTTTCTGCAGAGCAGAAGGCAGAAAGGATCGTTCCAGGCAGAAAGGTTCCCCGCCAACCCGTCGGGGCGTCTCTGGTGCTGCGGGCTCGTGGGGTCGGGCATTTTTCCTGTTTTTCTCACAATCGCACCGTGATGCTTGGTGGTGAGAGCTTCGGGGAGGAGAGTCTGGCTGCTGTGCTGAGAGGGAGTCATTGCCTCACCATTCCCGCATGGAGAAGCCCTCAAAGAGCTTTGGGAGCTGCTGAAAGTTATTGGGGAAACATACCTACTGGCTCAGCGGCGGTAATTGCCAATAATTAGCTGTAATCACTGTTACCTACGGTTGGGATGCTGTGATGAATAGGGCAGTACGAGCCGCGTGGTGCAGGCTCCCCGTCTGTTTATTTGCAGTGGGGAAAGAATTAGGAAAGTCTCATTTATCCTGGAGCACAGGAAGGCATCAGTGAGAGCTGTGCCTGTGTGGTATTAGCATAAGAAACCCCTCCTCCTCCTCCTCTTAGCAGGGCACCCGGGCTGAGCTAATGACTCTCCTCCCTCCACATCCCTCTCCCAGGATGAGACTTAATGTGCTGGGATCTCTGTGGCTGTCATTAAGATCCAACGTGAAAGCAGGATTGTTCCAATTCTCTGCAGCACTGTGTGTGGGGACAGGATCCTCTCTGAGCCAGGGGAGGCTTGGAGCAGCTCCAGCTCTGTCTGTGCCTCCCAAGCGGTTTCGGTGGGCTTTGGTTGGTGTTCCATCCGTCAGGTGCAGGGCTGATGTTCAAGCACTGCTGCAAGCCCCTCCTGCCCTTCTCGGCTGCTGCGCTGCCTCTTGGCACTGAAGCTGTTGCAAAGCTTAGGCTCAGTAAGGTTTTATTTCTTTTGGGGCATTTCCAGTGCTCAGTGTTGGGCTGGCAGGCTGGGATCTCTTCCCCAGGCTATAGATGAGCAGGAGCTGGGTGCTGCCCAGCGCTTGTGCTGCACCCCAAAAGGCATCCTAGTGGATGCTCATCACAGGTGTTGAATATAGCACACACAAACCAATTTAGCAGACTGGGGACTGGTGCCAGTTGGACCAAGTGATGCTGAGTCCCTGCTGGGACTGTGTCAGGGGCCTGCCCTGCTCTGCTCACCTCCCTCGTTCACACCCAGCTCTGCTTTTGGCTCTGTCTGTCCTGACCCAGCAGCACTCTGTTAGTGGAAGATGGTCTGAACCACTCCATGCTCAGTGATTGACACCAGAGATGTTTCTGCAAATTAATGACTGCATCTTCTTGGCTCTACTTCAAAGTTTTCACTTTATGAATATTTTATGGTGTTTCCTTTGCACAGAAAGCCTGTGGTACTGAAACCTTACCTTGTAAAGCTACATAGTGTATATACCAAAAAAAAAAAAAAAAAAAAAAAACCTTTCACAAGTGGTTGACTGAGAGGCAGTCACCCAGCGTGGTCCTGCTCCCTTGCCTGTTTGTGCTCACGCTGTGGGGCTGAGCTGGCCAGTGGAGGGGGCACGTCCACTTCTGCTGCTCTTGGCCCGTGACCCAAAGGTGTGAGCCCTGATGCTGCTGAAGCTCCCTGCTTACAACAGGGTGCACCTCCCCTCGAGTGCTGCTGGGACTCTCCAACTTCGGGTTAGGAAATTTAATTTGTAATAAATCTGCATTACAGTGCAAGTAAATCTGCTTCAGTGGCTATAAAAATTAATTCCTTATCCTAAACATTATTATATAGCTTTCAAAATGAATTGACTGTGGTTGGTACCCTAGTATGTGCCATTATTGGTAATTAGTGTAACAAAATAACATTGCTGTAATATTTCCTGTCTACCCCTCCCCCAGCTGGGAGCCATTTCCTATTAGAGCATCAGAATTGCAAATGCAGGGCTTGTATGCAAACCGCTGGCTTTGATTCCGTTCTGTGCGTGCTGGAGGACGGTCTGTTCCTTGCTGTGTCTTGGGCTCTGGATTTCCTGGGAGCCTTTCTGTCTGAAAAAGCTTTGGGTTGGCACAGGGCACTGGGGGAGCCCAGTGCTGGTCACTGCCCACGTGCCCCTGGGGCTCTGGTGTTGGGCTGCGTCTGAGGTTGCTCACTGCACCCCAAGATCTCCTCCTCATGTTGTCTTGCTGACAGTGTGGATCCTGGTGGCTTTTACAGTGATCCGCAATAGCCCTGGTTTTCTCCTCTTCAGACGAAGCTGAGAGCAGAGCTTGGAGGAAGAATTTTAAAGCGAAAGGCGGAGGGAAGCAGAGGCACATGATGAGTGAAGGGTTTGGCTGGGGTAGCAGCTCCTGGGCAGCTGATGATTAATTCGGCTTCCCCAGCGGATCCCATCTTAACCATTCTAAGTAATTTTTTTCTTCCTGAGTTTGAAGCCTTGTCTTTTCCTAACCTTCAGGATGCAGAGACTTGATTCTTGGTGAATGAAAGCTGAGATTCTCCTGTAACCTTCTCACTCTGGGATCCAGGGCTTTCCTATGAAATACCCAATTCAGAGGTTAATGTCTCTGTAATAAAAGCCTGGGAGAAGAGAAATGGAAAGCCGAGAGAAGGGCTGGTTCTCATGCTGCCGCCAGCATGTGTGTGTTGTTATTTCTTCAGTTTTGATGACATGACAGCTTCAGAAATCTGGATATATGCCCTGGACTCAGCCACCCCATTTATTAGAGCTGAAAAATGCAGAAACTAAGCAATAAAACTGAGTGGGAGATATCTTTGCCACCCTGGAAAATATTCAAGACTGAGCTACAGTAGTAATAATAATATCAGTACTGTTCTTGGCCCAGATGAGAGTGGTAAATCACAATTTCAAATTCTAGCAAGTCACACAGGGAGCAGGCTGTGCCAGCTGAAGCCTTTGATTTGGTCCAAGCTGGCTCTGGTGGCTGAGCCTGGGGTGTTGCGTTTCGGTTGGTGTGGTACAAATGCAGTTAGCCTAAGCCTGAGGATACAAATTCACTCCAAGTTGTGTGTGTGCAGAGGGGGAACTGCATGTTGGAAGATGATATCCTGATGGCTTCAGAACTTTCTCTAACAGTTTTCTTTTTTTTTTTTTTTTTTTTTTTTTTTTTTTTTGGTCATTGATACTGAAGTGATTCAAAACAGGATTTTGCTAGGAATGATTTGATGTGGTGGTTTTTCTGTGTGTTTTCTTTTTTCTTTTTCTTTTTTTTTAATTTAAGCACCATGCAGCCATGTCAGGTAAGGCCCCTGCAGTGCTTTGAAGCCTCTGTCCCCATCACTCCTATGGGATGAGAGCCATGCTTGGTGTTTCCCTGTGGCCTTCCCAGTGATGGCTCCTAGGCAGGGAGCAGCCTGCCAGTCCTGGCCAGGCAAAACAGGATATTTTCTGCTCTTTAATTTCCTTATTGGAAAGACTGTATCTCAACAATTTGTCTGGAACTAAACATTTTTAAGCCCTTTGACTGGTTTTTCCCATCCTCTTACTTTTGGGAAAAATCACAGACTTTTCTGTGATGCCAAACATGTCTTTCTAGCTGGAAGTTTGTTTATTCTTTACCGCCCTTCTCATGTCACTGGCAGCAAATTCTGCTGAAGTCTTTGTGCATAGACTTCAAAATGCTCAGATTTTTCATCAAAGCAGGAAGCTTCTGTTTTTCTTCACATGTATATTTCTGCATTTCTTCTTCGTTCCTCTCCTCCCAACCCAAACCTCTGCCTTGCCATGGTTGTGCTCTTCGCTCAGCTGTTTCAAAGGACCCATCAAAGTTCTTCTTCTCCCTTCTTGGTGTGAGCTCAATTTTTCTGTCTTTTAATGAATAACTTCGCAGGAGCAAGATTAAGACAACAAAACCCATTGTAAGTCAATATGGTGAGTAATTTGTTACCAAAGATAGGAAGAAATTAGACTTGTTTGTGTGAAAAACACTGCAATCTTTGATTTATCAAATGAAACCAGTCTCAAAGATGAAAAAAAAAAATCTGGAAAAGTATTTTGGGTCAAATTAAATATTTTATTTCAATCAAATCAAAGTATTTCCAACACACATCTTTGTTCACTTAATATTTCATGAGATAAGCCTAAAATTAACCACAGAGTTGTTTCTCAGTGGGGAAAACAGGGGTTGTTATTATTAATAAAAATCTCTGATAAAAGCACTATTTTTTTTTTTCCTCCCCTTTTCCCAGAACAATTTCCCCCCATGCTGAGACTTCCCCCACAAAGCTGTGCCACAGCAGCCTTTCCTAAAAAGCAGTGCTTCCCTGGGTGCTGATCCCTTGGTCTCCAGGGACAAGGATGAGCTCTCACTGCTGCAGCGTGGTCTAGAGAAATAGACCAACATCATTTTTCTTTCTCCCATGCTTCTGCTGCGGGAGGGCTGGATGAATAGATGCCACCGCAGCACAACAGTCACTGGAGCATCTCCTAGCGCTCGTGAGGGTCTGTGGCTGCCCGTGGCTCTTTGAGGTTCTCGCTTCTTGTACAACTTGCTTACAGAACTTTGGCACGTGCCACCAGGAACTTGCCAACTGGTCTCATCTCAACTGTGCGAATGGTTTTCTCTTTATTTGTGCTTCCATTAAGAGAGATTTCTTGTGAAGAAAGCAAGGCAAGCTTGGGGGATCATGTCAGAACCTGTGGATGCTTCTAAGGGAAAACTCTAGCCCTGGCCAGGGTTTATGTATGCATAGATCTGTCTGCTTGAATTTTTAAAATGAGGAGATTGTACTTTGTTATCGTTACTACGGTGGTTGCTTCTGAAATACATTTGTGGCACAATTCCTGATCTCGCCTAGGCTTCTGCTGTGGTAACTAAAAGGCTTGGCTCTCTGCAGCAATAACGATGGGGCAATGCAGTGCAGGACAGATACAACGCAGATCGATTCTCTTCAACACAGGTCATTTATGCATGTTTTTGTCTGGTCGTATTTCTCCCCTGATGGCAGGCATGTGCTATTTATCCGTTTTCTTTGACCCTAAATCACTCTTTCTCTGCAACAGGCTAGTACTTCTGCTGAGGTTTGCAGAGGGGAGCCAGCTCTGCTTAACCTCTGTTTTTCCATTCGTATTTCTGACAATACAAGTAGTTTGCTGGTCAGTGGTCAGATCGTTGCACTGGCAAAAAATTGCCCTGATTGTATTGGTTATGTTCCCTCAAGCTGTGTTTTCTGTTTGGTTTGTTTGTTTTCTCTATTTTTCCTTGATATTTGCTAAACTGGAGGCAGACCTCCCAGGGGGTCAGCAGAGGCAGCTGTACCCGTTGCAAACCCAAGCCCAAGCAATGGGCACACATGAAGGAGCACGAACATGATGTTACTGCTGACCTGTGCCTCATTGGCACTCCAGGTTCTGCTGCAGCTGCATTGGTGCCAACAGCACTGGAGATTACGGTAGAGAGGGACAAAGTCAGGGTTAGCTTCTGTGCCCGTTTGTGCTAACAGGTGAATTTGGCCAAGAGGTTTTGTGTGAGGCTGCCCATGCTCCAGACATGCTCACGTGGTGTTACCGGGGATCTTGCTGGCATTTTGGGCTCAGCTCTGCTCAGTGGAGAGGTGTGAGCTCCCAAAGGGAAGCATTTTCCCTGTGTTTTTGCTGATGCAGAGCCGGGCGCTGCTACCTCAGGCAGCACTGCCGGAGAGAGGGCAGCAGCAATGCAAACAATTTACTGCCCTGCTGCAGGGATGCCACGAGGAGGCCCATAAATGGCCACATAAAGGGAATCTGGGTGGGAGCTGGGAATACACTGACAAACACAATTCTCCCTTAATTTAATCGAACGGTCCATTCAGCAGAGAATATATTGTAAAGCGCTCTCAGGTTGGATGGCCTCCTATTGTGTCTGGCCTTTGAAGTGCTGATTAGCTGGGCTGGGAACACGCTGATAAAAAGTTAATTTCTATTTGCTGTTGCTTTGTAATTGGATGAACACGAAAGCAATTAAATATTAAAACATACAAACAAATAACGAAGTCACTGTAATTAGCCAAAGTTTGATCACTGTCATATTTATTTAGAAGGAGATGATACGTCTCAGCAGGTGACATTTTAAATACCCTTGGCTGCTTTGGTGTTGTCTTCAGAGAATGCTGAATAATGTACAGAGGATTTAATTAAACCCCATTGTAAATCAGCTGTGATGACAGGGAAGTGACAGCCACATGTTGAAAAGAGAATTAGGCCGCAGCAAGAGAGATTAATTAACTATTTTCTACAGAGTTCATCCTAGGTGGTGTGCCCTGAGCTTGTCCGAGCAGGGAAACTTCATTGTTGAGTTGTTTGGAACCTGTGCTGCACCCAGATGTGTTGCAGCCCCTCGAAGGGGTGGATGTCCTGTTCCTGTGTCTTGCAGGAGGGAAACTGAGGCATGCGGTGCTGCTTGGTGGGTCCCGGCTCCCAGCACCTCTGCAGCCCCTCAGGAGGGTGGTGTCAGTGGCATCAAGCCAAATCCAGTTGGGAACCTGCAGAACCCAGGTTGGTGGGGGTTTGTGTTAATGGTTTTGCATGGCCCACGCCCTTTGGGCAGCTGCCCCCAGCTAGGTGTGCTTTTAGCAGACTGTGCGGTGGTGGAAGCTCCTGGTGCCCAGGGAAGTGCAGGATAAAGTGTGTCCAAATGCCTGGGATGTCTTTGGAGGGATGGGAAGTGGAGGAAGAGATCAGGAAGGAGGCTGCAAACCCCTCTGGGTCTGGACTAGGAGAGGGGAAGCACAGGGTGGTTCAGGAAGGGTGGCTTGGGGTGAGGAACTGGGGGGAAAAGAGAAGGAAAGCCCCATTTTGTGGGGCTAATGGGCAACACTCACAGCTGCAGGTCATTGAGCCCATTCTGCACTAATCTGGTCACTGTTAGCAGCCCTGTTGGCCTCTGTGCATGAGCCATAGGTAGAGAGGCGCTGCTCAGTGCTCGTGCAAGGTGAACCTGGAAAAGCCCCTCACCCAAAGCACCCATGAGTGGCTCATTAGGGGAATGCGGCAGCGGTTTGGGGAGAAGTGTGGTGGTTCACCCTCTCACCGAGCATCCTGTGAATCTCCCAGCAGGGCCATCGCTGACTGGCGGGGACCCAGAGCGAGGATGAGCCGGGCGGGTCGGTGTGGAAGCGGATGTGGTCCAGCCTGCCCAGGTAAGATGCAGCCCACCTGGGATCACAGCGCACAGCTTTCGCTGCTGGAGATGATGATTTGCACATATGACTTTGCATTTCAAAGCCTGATTCTCTCCTCTCTCTTACCAATGAAAAGTGGGAATGATTGTACACATTGCAGGAAAAAATTCATTTTATTCCCAGAGGTGCGAATTAATTGATTCAGCCCATGAAAAGACCTGGGCACTGTTACAGCCAGCTCCCTGAAGGCATTTCCTCAGTGCACGGGTCTGATCAAAAATGCAAATAAGATCTTAAGAGGTGTAAGGGATGGGAAAGGATGGAAAGTAATGAGGAAATGTAACATTGTCATGATGCAAACGAGTAACGCTGCCTTCCCTGAATACAAAAAAAAAAAAAAAAAAAAAAAATGATTTCTGCACCCTGAAAGGGTTTTGTAATTCTGCTGGTTGTGTAGGACAGAATGAAAATAGCTACTGGGAGCTGGAAAAATCCTCTGCTGAATGGCTGCTTTTGCAGGGCACTGGGCTGGCATGCTGCACCGGCCCTGGAGCAGGGCTTAAAGCCCTGCCCCTACTGAAAGGCTGCAGTGATGCGAGCCCCTTTCCTGGGTGGATACCAGGGCCGCAGCCTGGCGGTGGGCTGTGTGTAGCAGGAGGTGTTGAGGAGGGCTTTACACTTTCCCTGCCCCTGTCCATGTCTTGCTGGCTGTTCTGGGTCTCTTTTCCCTTCCTCTGAAGCTTCAGAGGGAGTTGCTGGGCTCCTTTGGATCAGCAAGGACTATTTATTGTTCACTGTGTTTCTGCCATGGTTTCTGGCCATCTAGTGCAATCCTGATGCGCTTGGGAGCGTTTTGTGGTGGGTTGTTGCAAGGAAGAGATGGTCTTTGGGATCAAGCACATAAATTTCTCCACCCCAACTTGTCCCATTGAGGCAGGTATTTGGCCTGTGTAAAGCAGCTCTTTCTAATCCATGTGCAGTAAGAGGAGACCATCCCAGAGGGAAACATCACTCTTGGAGGCTGTGTCTATTTGCAGGCATCAAGGCAGTCTGGTTGCTTGCAGCAGGCTTGCTACATGCAATGCCAAATGCAGAAAAGCTTCATTTTGGGGGGGAACCGTGGCACTCCTGGGTTCCCAGTCACCATGGCAGGTGGGACTGGGCACAGCTGGGGAAACTGCAGGCTTGCAGCTGCCTGCAGAGGCTGTGAACACACTGAAAGCTTTGACTTGCGAAGCTCTGAGGAATGGGTCCTCCCTGCACCCCAAATTGAGCACCCCAGCACACTGAACCCTTCGGATTTCGATGTGGCCATGCCGGAGTCCCCCATCTGTACAAGAATAATTCCAGCCTTCCTCACAGGGCTGTTGTAAGGCAAATTAATGTTTGCAAACCACTCAGATGCTATGATAATAAATGCTGTGAAAGCCCAGGAGAAAATTAATAGCTCATTATTTAGAGCAGGACTTCAATAGCGTGCCATGCACAGGACATGGAGCTACGTATTGAATGATGAGGATATAGAAAAATATTGAATAGCTGCTCATTAAGAGGGCACTATCCATCTGGCGTATGGAAGGGGGCTTTTCCATGCAGAAAGTGGATCCGACTGTTATTAGAAAGTGTGTTCTGATGAATTTATGGAAGAGGACTGGGTTAGGGACTAGGGTGCAGTCCAGATTCTGGCATTTTTGTACTTCCAAGTAGAAGTACAAGTGTTTGACTGCAGTCTGACTGCTCTTTTAACACTGAGGTTGAGTTTAATATAAAGCAAAGAGATAAAAATGCCAGTAGATGGCACTCAAGAATATGGAGCATCGTTTTCAGATGCATAAGACCAATAAAATGCGTTGTTGTGTACCACAAATGGCTTCCTCTGCGCAGATCTTTATTTTGGCTCCTTTTTACCTTTTCCTAGTCTGTAAGTTCGATGAACGGAGCAGAGGAAAAGCAAGTATGTGAAGCAGGAGTTGTTAGATGGGCTGTGATCTTCCCTGATCTCAATTTTCTTTTTACCCTTTGGGTTTAAATTATTTAAGAGTCTAGAAATCCTGGGCCATGCTCTCCTCAGCTGACCCTTTTTTTTTTTTTTTTTTTTTTTTTTTTTTTTTTTTNNTTTTTTTTTTTTTTTTTTATGCTTTGCTTACAGCTTGTCTGTAAAATGAGATGAGAACTTAATTTGAAAGCTGAAGTTAATTGACCTAAATAAACTAAGAGCCTTCTGTTGGCTTTATGGGAGGGGGGAAAAAATGCGTAACCCTGGCTCTGCTCGAACGTGCTGCAGAGCAGAGTGGTTTTCATGGTGCCATTTCAAGCTGCTGCTGTTTACTAACAGCTCTGTGGCACAGCATCGTCTAGGGAGCCCTGAGATGAGGAAGATGCCCTGAGCAGTAAGGGCTGAGGCAGGGAGGCAGCACCAGCCTGGAGCAGCAGGGTCTCTGGCTGCAGACCCCTGTGGCTGCACCAGGTGAGTCCTAGAGCTGCAGGAAGGTCTCCTTGCATCGGCTTTGATGCCGGAGCTGCTGGCTGTGGAGGAGAGCCCTTTGCAGCCTGGTTTCCTCCCTTACCGTGCTTTGTTGCAGGGCTGACAAAGGCAGCTTCCAGCCAGGCTGTTGCAGAAGTGAGGAATGCTGTTCCTGAAGCAGATCCACCTCCACCTGGGACAGCTGCTGGAAAAACAGCTGGTTCTGCTAATGCTGCCTGAGCTTTGAGGTCTGGGGTGATCCTTCTGGTCCGTGATGCCATCTCCCAGCACCACCCTGCCCAGCTCTCACCAACGTGCTGAGCTCTGCTTTGAGGACCTCAGTTTTGATATGCCAGCTTAACTCTCACTACCCTGGACAAGCCAAAGAGCAGATGCTCTTATACTAGCGCTAGCTGAGGAGCTGAAAGCAGAATGAGTAGGGCAGCGCCCATACCTGTGTCAGTGCAGTGATCCAAATACTTTTGGGCTGCATTCATGCCATTTTTCTAATCTAGACAAGTCCCTGGGCTAGGCTGAAGGTTGCTTTTCTGGAAAGTGCCAAGGAGATGATAAATGCACTGCAGCATCCTGTAGCTCCGGGGAAAGAACTGGCAGTGGCAGGAGACCTCAGCTTTACCTGGAGCCTGCTGGAAACCGTCATATGAGCTTGGGCAGATGGGGCTCAGCCACTTCCCATCTTTGCCGCATTTCTCTTATAAAATAGTTTTGGTGGCAGCCTGTTTCTTTTGTGAAAACCCTTGGAGCTCTGCAAATGAAGTTCCCCTATTTTACATGTTCATTAGGTGATATGTTTCCGCCAGGCAACAACTCAAAGTGGGATAGTAAGATGAGATCACAAGTTTAGATCCAACACACAGAGAGGTGTTTGGGTTAGGACATTTCCAGAACACTTATTTCAGCCAAACCTTTCCTCTTCTGGCAATTTGCAGGAACTGGGGTGGGAGGAGGTGTGGGAGCCCTCTGGCGGCAAGTGCTGAGTGTGTCCGAGGTCCTGTCTCGGAGTGTGGGCAGAGAAGGTGTACTGAGTTATAATATATGGATATATAAATGTTTGTATCCAGAAACAACTAATTCAACAGCGATTTTTGTTTCAAAAGTCCTGTTCTACTGCGATGCAATAGCAGCCGATGCAGCATTTGGCTTTCCTCGAGGGAAGCAGCAGTTGTAGAACTGCCAATGTACTTCTAAACCAGGTGGGAGGAGAGGTTGGAGGTGACCTCCCTGGCATGCTAGCTCAGTGCTAACCCCCACGTCTCCAAAATCTGGCCGGAGGGGCCTGGCACGGCAGCGCAGCAGGAGGAAAAGTCCCTGTGTGGAGGTACTTTGCAGGGCAATTGTATTGGTGTTGGAGCAAGGAGATGTCAGGAACCATCAAAATTCCCTCTGCTTCAGCTTTGGTTGTGAACGCTCCCAAAATAATTATTTGCACAAGCAGAGTGGGAAGGGAGCAGCTGGGCTGCAAGATGCTTAGCCAGGAGGCTGAGGATGGTTTTCCTAGGCTGGTTGGTGCTGTTCCTTTTTAATACTCTTCAAGATGCTGGGAAGGAGGGCACTGACTGCAGAGTTGGCCTGAGATGCACAGGCCAGCGAGATTTTGTTCAAGTACAGCTCTGGGCTGCTTTTCAGGTGTAGTCTGACCGCAGGACTTGGTCTGAGCTAAAATTTGCCAAATTACCTGCTACCTGAGTACAAGGCTGAATAACAGGGGCTAAGGAAAATGCCCTGCAGGAGGTAAAAGATCTGTTGTGCAGTGTGACCTGGAGACCTGATGGCAGCCTGCTCCCTCAAGGTCCCTGAGGCTCCCCAGGAGCAAGGGTGACAGCACAGGAGCTGACACTGCCCAGAATTTCCTTTCAGGTTTATGAACTTGGAAATCCCTTGGCTGTGGGATACAAAGACCCAGATTTGGATGCTGCATGCAGCGTGCTTCACTGTGCATCGTCTGAGCCATAACAGAAAGCCTGGGCTTGCTCCTGGCTGCCTGGTTCTTGGGCCAGCAGCCTGATGCACGCACACCCTCCATTTATGGCGGGGATGTATCAGAGCTGCCCATGGGTTTGGAGACCTCGGGGCTGCTGCCTTTTCACAAGGAGCCTTCACCTCCCCTTTTTGCATTTTCAGTGCTGACAAGTCCTTGATTGTGGCCCCCTTCCCCCAGCTGGATTTCTTTCCTGGCCAGCTGATGATGGTTCCTCTGTGCAAAGTGGAGTCAACATCTGCTTCAGGACTTTGTCATTTCTTCCACATGTTACTATAACAACTGAAATAAAAAGCAACAGAGTTAGGCAATGTCATCTGCCAGAAAAGCTGGGCCAGGACTTGTACCTGTTGCTGCAGGGACTTCTCCCTGTGATGGTAATTGAGATAATTAAAGCCCAATATAATGGAGGCGAAATCGCTGGCCGGGGATTGTCACATCAGATAGCGGCAGAAAACAGATGTTCCCCACTACGTTTGCTCTTTAAGTGGAAGCACAACAGATGCAAAACAGCATTAAAATGGTATCATGGCTGTAAATACTGCTTCTAATTACTGCGCCAGGTAATGTCAATTGCAGCAATCCAGATTTCTCCCAAGGATGCTCTGCAAGCAGGTGGGATGCACAAAGTCTTTCAAAAGATGGATTTGTTGGCTTTTTCCCCTCCCTCTTTAATGCAACATATGTAAGCTTGGTCACCTGGGGCAGCAGAAGAGAGCATCACAGCCCTTCTGCCTGGTGTGTCTTTGGTACTTGGTGCTGAGAATAACCAAGGAGGTAGGAACAAAGTATTAAATGCAGGGATCTGGGAATGTGGAGAGGTGGGTAGAGAAGGATTGGGAACAGTGTGAGCAGGAAGGGAAAGAGGGGAGCAGAAAAGAAGAGATTACAAGAAACAGCATGAATGAAGGGGAGAGAAAATTGCACTGAGGTGTCCTCAGCTGACCCCATAGTAGTTATGGGGCTTGCTATGGAGCAGAGACCCTCCTGGCTGTGGCAAGTTTGGAATTTCTGCTCAGTTCTGGTACTTAACTTCTCTCTTGAGACCAGTGTTGGGGCTTTGTAACTTCATTTTTGATTTCACTGAGGCTGAGCGTTGGCTGTCGGATGCTCAGTGTTAGCATCATACTGCTCGGGCTTGGGCTTGTGCAGCGACCTGAGGCACAACTCAGGGAGTTTTGCCTGCCCAGGGTTTCTTTTGGGTGTTGTTGTGTATTACAGATAACCTTGAAGCTGATGATCAGCTTCACTTCATGCTCCAGAGCCTGCTTGTCCATTCCCCTGCCTTGTAGCCCTCCATGCAAATCTGCAGCAGCAGAAAGTGCTGGCTGAACTCTTTGGGTGTGTGGCAGGGGTGGTGGCCCTTTGGCTGACTGGGGACAGCAGGGGATACTTGGCTGGGGCATGCAACAAGGTGTGCAAGGCTGCTGCAGGCTAGTGGGTACCAGTGAAGAGCAGAGCTGCGTTTGCCACGTACACGCACTTTGAGATCTGCAGCATGCAAACAGAAAACCCCCCTCTCCCTCCCGATCAAATTAGGAGGAGAGGCCAACAGAAAGTGCATTAACTAATCAAACCCTGATTTCAGATTGATTATTGCAAATTGCAACCATAATTTTACTAATGGCAGTCATTTAAAAGTAAAGTTTACCTGAAAAAAAAAAAAAAAACTCCTTTAGGGGAGGGGAAAAGAAAAAAGGTGCTGTGCTGCTACCCTGTCCTTGCTCGTGGGCGAAGGCTGTCTGTGTGAGCTGTCCCTTGGTTTGGGACTCATGGATTAACCTGGGCGTTGTGGGAGTGGCTGCAGGCTGCCGTGGGGCTGGCAGCACCGGGTGGCCGGTGGCACGGCGAGGCTGGCGGCAGCGGGCAGCTTTCCTGCGGGGTGCTCCTGGCTGCCGGCAGGCATTTCCCCGCCTGGCTGCGGGCAGCAGCCCCGAGCACCTTCGCAGCAGTTTCCCCGGCAACCGAGTCGTGCTGCCAGCAGGCTGCGACGTCAAAAAATAAAACAAGATGACACCGCAGTGCCTCAAAAAAAAAAAAAAAAAAAAAAAAAAAAAAAAAAANAAAAAAAAAAAAAAAAAACGACCTGAGCCATTGGCCCCTGCCACCGCCGGGCAGGGAAATGGCTCCTGCGTGAGCTGGCAGCACGGCCCTGGCTGGGCGTCAGGATGCTTCCCACATGTTCCATCCCTGGCTGTGTCTTTTGGAAGCGCTGTGGGGCAGGGAGCCTGGTGGCAACCAGACTGACTTTGGGCATGGTTTTGGCAGAGATGAGAACAGTGCTCTCCCTGCTGCCACAAATGTGACAAAGGTGCCCATCACTTCTCGGGCTTCCCACCTCTCTGTTGTCCTGGCCATCCCTGAGGAGCTTCTGTGCTGCCTGCAGTAGGGTCCATGCGCCTGAGGGCTCACCCCAGGATTTCAGCTGAAGGCTCATCCTCCGGGGGCGTGCTAGCTGTGTGTTTCTTGCAGTTGCATGGTTGCATGGGAGTTAGTTTGTGGTGGCATAATCAGGAGCACCTCTTTAGAAGGTGTATGAGCTGGGTGCTTTTCTTTTCTTTTTTTTTTTTTTTTTCCTTTGGTGTGAAATTAACCCTGTTTCCTGCCCATAACAATAGGTCTCAGCTTGTTTTTAGTCATATTCTCTGGTTGTTTTCTTTTGGAGGCTATCAGTTGATCTTGCTGGAGAGATTCCATCTCCCTGCTTTGCCTCCACTTCTGCCTTGGTGAGGTATTTTCCTCTCAGAGTGCTGGTACAAACTCCAGAGCAGGTATTTCCCACTGTGTATTTCACTCCTCCTTTTCGATAGTTCTGCCAAGCAAACGAGTTCCTACAGTTTGTGAAAAGTAGTGCTGGAGAAGGGACATAACTGATAATAAAGGATTAAATCAGTTAGAGGCACTACCCTCTCCTTAAGGTTACACAACTGTTTTCTTCTACTGATGTTCATTGCCTTCTACTTTGAGCAATGCAGAGACAAGACAAGTAGGTTTTAGATCCCTCCGAGTTACATGAGCAGTTCATGTAACTACTGCTTTGCAGTGTACAAAACCAGATTTCTCATTGCTATGAGGGTTTCCCCTCGGGCAGTTGGCCTCCCAAACTTAGTGTTGCTTGCAAGAGTAAAGTCATACCTTCCCCTTCTCCATGCATGGGGTGAAACTGGAGACCTTCAGCTGTACACGTTGAGGAAACCATGTGCTTGTCAAACACGTTTCTGTCTGAAGCAGTTCTGCTGGATGTTGAAACCCACTTCTTCCAGATTTTACAGCAAATTCACTCAACTGGTAGAGTTGTGTGTGGGAACAAAGCTCCTAGTTTCATTTACCACTGATGCCTGTATCTATATCTAATCTGTTTCATTAAGCCAGGAGCTCATAATAACGAGTACTTGTGCCCATGTTGCTTGATATTCATGCTAACCCATTGGGGTTGGATGTATTCACCTGCTCTTTCGATTACCGTAAATATTTGATAACCTAGCTGTTTCTGGCTGTTGGAGAGGTCTTATCACTGTTCTTGGGGGAATTTGTTCCTGTGGCTCAGGAATACCCACCCAATGTGAAGAAGATAATTTCTATGGAGAGGCTTAGCCTGTGTACAGGACAAGTCTTGGGACTATAGAGTTACCAGGTAGGCAGCATTGTTTTTCTCTGTGCAAGGAAAATATTTCTTAAATGGCTAATCCACTGCTGCTGCCTTCATCTGCTTATTTGGAGGGCTCTGTTCCTTCCTTTCTTGGGGTCCTTTTGTGCTTGCAAAGACTCAGTGATCTTATTGCCCTCCTCAGTCAGGAAGGAAAAAAGGCATTCCTCCAGGGAAGGGAAATGAACTGGTCTGCTGTAGATAGAAGTAGGAAAGCTGAAAGAGAAAAGATGTGACAGAAACTTACAAACGTCTCTGAATGAGGGGGAAGCATAGAAAATATTGAGGAAAAACTTCAAGTGGTGGTTTATTCTGTACACAGAAAACCAAAACCAGCTTCTCCATATCACATGTTACTTTGTCTGTTTTTCTACCTGCTCCATTAAAACCTCTATAATACATAGGAGTCTATTAAAGGATTTCAATACAAAGCTAAGGTTGGTCATTATCACTGAATGGCTCTTCCGTGGGCTGTGTAAAAACAGTGAACACTCTCAATCTGGTTCTTAGTGGAAGCATGCCCAAACTGCAAAAACGAGCCTTACATCGTGGCTAGCATGATGCTGAGGGTAGATTTTTTTTTTTGACCCCACTGCTATCTGCACTAACGTCCCATTTCCAAGACCAGTTGTGCCCCAGACACTGAGGAATCAGCAGCTCTGGATCCTGTTCTAGGGGCAATCCTTCCAGGTTAAGCTGTGGAGATCCTTGGGGAGCCAGTCCTGGGGCTAAACCTTCCCTCAGGCTGGGTGCAGCCAGCAGGACTCCCAGGTGGAGGTGGTTGGAGCTGGCAAACCCCCCTGATCCTTGTCTGCAATCACGCCCGCAGCAGCGTGATGCAGAGTCCTTTTGTCTCTCTACTGGTTGAGAAGACCCTAAAAGAATGTAGAGGACTGGCTGACTTTCCCAGAAAGGTTTTGTCATGTGGTACAAGACCATCTCCTCTGTCACATTGCCTTTTAAGAAGATGGGGGAGGCAGATTTAGGGAGCCTGAGAACAAGGCTAGCAGCAAAGCCAGCTCTGTCTCTTGGAAGTGAACAGCAGAGGCAGTCAAGGAAGAGATTTGCTGGGATCTGGCAGTTTATACTGTCATTTTACTTGGTATATTGCCAAACAGATACAGTCTGTGCTTGGGGAAAACAAGGGGATGAGTCAGTCTTTCTGCTCAGGTTGTTATAGGCACCTCTTGCAGGCTCTGATCCAGGCATTCCTTAGTGAATTTCAGCTCTTGGTTCCAAAATGTCCTACTGTTTGTGGTAGGACAGGTTTTTAGCCACAGGGTCCGGCTACTTCTGCGGAGCGAAGGCAAGTCCAGTCCATTAGAGGTTTAGCAGGCATGGGAAATTAAAATCTCCTCAGCCAACCTCTGGGAGAACTGCCCATCTTTGAGTTAAAGGCAGCCAAATCCTCCACCTTGGAGGCTTTTGCTCTCAGGATGACTTTGTCATTGGATCAGCGGTAGAGGAACGTCATGGCTGTGTGTCTTGTGCTACACTTGGCTTCTCGTGCAAGCAGCATGGGGGTGGAGGTGCATGTACAAGGTCCCCTCTGCAGGGCTGCTTGCTGGCCCAAATGTGGTTTGCAGCACCACAGTGGGCTGTGTGGGGACAGGGGATGGACTCGGTGGTGCCCGTGGGTTGTTTCCAACTCAGGACGTTCTAAGAAATCAGGATAATGCAGTGGCTGGGACCTCTTTGCATTGTTGCTGCATATTGCTTTCCCTTTCAGGAAAAATGTCAAGGGGGTAAAATCCAGGAGAGATTTCTCAGGACTTTTTTTTTTTTTGCAAGGCTGTCACCTGCACCTGAGTCTGCCTGAGGCACACAGTCCCCAGCTGAGGCACCTCACTTTGCTCTGTGCTGGACGCAGCCATTTCTCTTCTGGGTCACCACCCTGATGGGCTCTAGAGGGGTCAGCGTCCATTTCTGTAGAGGGAGACAGTGCCCAGGCACACGCTAACAGCTGTCACAGCATCTTTTATGGTGTAGCTGATTCTTGCTAAGAAGGAAGTGCAACGCTTTTTTTCTGATGCTATATTACACTTTAATGGCAACCAGCTGGTCAGAATATAACCTGGACCCATGAGGGTGCTGGCTGCCTGCACAGCCTGAGCCTGTCTGTCCACGCTTACAAGAAACTTACTGAAAAAATATCCCTGTAAATGTGAGGAGCATGGGTGCAGCAGCTCTGTGTGCCCAGACTGCCCAGCTTCTCTTGTCTGCAGAAGTGCTGTTCCATGGTAGACAAAGGAGGCAAACCTGAGGCTTGGTCTGTGTGGAAATTTCCCAGTCTTTTTAATCTATTGCTCATAAAGTTTTGATGAATACATTGTGATCCAGAGAGCTGCTCTTCTCTGTATCATGCAGTCAGCCAATGTAACGAGAACAAAGTTCCTGAGTGGCCAACCTGCCTAGAAAATGTACCTGTTTAAGAGGGCAGTGTGCTTGCTTTGGGCTTTCATTTTTCATATATAACATCACAGTTGCTTGTGGATGGAGACGGGAAATTATCCCACATAATGAATGATTTTTAAAAACGAAGTTGCATTTTTCTGTTCCCAGCAGAGCAATGGAAACTGTATCTTGCATATTGAGTTGCAAGTAGAAAATCCAATGGAGTTACAAAAAAAAAAATAATTTTTCAAGCTTAATTTCTGCTAAAAAAGCAGGTCTAAATGCAAGTTGTTCTAATTACCTAGGCGGTTCGTAATCAATTCTACCCTGGCAGGGATGAAAGCAGCTAGTTCAGTGCCACGATCGTGAAAATACTGGCAGGAAAATGTCTTTGTGCCTAGACAAAAGAATTCTCAAACGCTCAAGTCCATAGCTAATTTTGATGCTAAACATGAAAAATATTAAGATTTTTTTTAGATGTTTTACTCTCATTTGGAAGCTTGTGCTGTTTAACTCTGTAACTACCTGTTTGTTATTTGGATGAATTAAACACTGCTGCACTCGTTAGCATTTACAAGAGCTTAGTAACACAATCAGGCTCTAATGCATTCATTTTCTACATGACTGCTCATTCATTGAGATGTTAGTACATAGGAAGAATATGATCAGGGTGACTGCGGGATGAACTAATCAATTCATAATGAATAATCCGAAAATACAGATGTCTGAGGGAGACGTCCTTTGCACAGTGTGAATTCAGCAGTACTGGAGGAGAAAAGCTGGAGGAGACCCTAGCAACGTGGTGGGTGTTCAGCCCTGTGCTGAGATGCCAGCATGCCGTTTCCCCCAGAAAACGCTTGGGCAGATCTTACCAGGAGACACCCCAACAGCTGTTAGCTGGGGACCTCTGGAGCAGTCTCCAGCTGCACACACAACCCGGCAACCTTTGCTAAAGCTGCAGAGATCTTTACTAGTGCAGGCTGAGCGCTGGTGGGGGGGTGAGGAGGAAGAGCTGCTGGGGTTTCCTCGGTGACAATCCCTCCTTGCTGTTTGTCTTTTCTCATCCCAGCCCCTGCTAGGATTTTATTATCTTTTCTGGTTCTGAGCAGCCTCTTCTTACTGGTTTTAACTTCTGCCTTGGGAGTCAGTTATTGCAAATAGTTCTGCATAATCTTAGGCAAGCAGGAAAGCTGGAACCCATTTTAGGTCAGAGCAGGCTTCAGAGGAGCATGAAAATGCTGGTACAGCATTTTGAGCTGGTGCAGGTGTGCTCACAGCTGTCTCAAGCAAGAGCAGCAGTTTTGAAAGCCACTTTGTTTACTGCAGGAGCAACTCTTCCAACTACCTGACAGTGCTCCAGCGATAGGAACCTTCATTGCCACCTTTCAGCAGAAAGGGCTAGGTTATTTCCTGAAGGTTATTGCACATGCGCTGCACTTAGTACAGGAGTCCCTCCTTCTGTTCCCTGCGGTGCTCCTGGATCCTGGCTGCCCCTGGTTGGACCCTGCAGCCCTCCTGGGAAGGGTGTGAGCCATCACTGCTATATGGTTGGACAAACTTTGTGCATGCAGACATGCCAAGCTCAGATTACCCCTCCTCCTCCAGCCTTACTTATACTGCTTGTGTGTGCTTTCTTACACTTGGACAAGGTGTCTCCTCTTCTCCTTTCAGCACCTCTTTGGTTCCTACAGCCAAAATGTCATCTGGATTACTCTGATTAGCAGATGTGAGTGAAACCATTTCTGTACTTGAGCTTTGGTATGTCCTGGATTTCTTGGGTACAAGCAGGATCAAGGCTGCTGCCTTACAGACAACTCCCACTTCCTAAAACTAGGAGTGGTGCATCCCAATCTGCTAGCTCAGTCCCAGAGATGGCATGTGGCAGCATGTCACCTTCTGTCTTTGTTTCAAAACAAAATAAGATTCAATCTGAGAAGGAGTCTCACAATGTCCAGGAGCACTTCAGTGATCCCACCACATGCAATGGCTCCTTCTGCCTTTGCTGTGAGTGGTGGCAGGTTGAATAATGTCTTTCAGATTAGCTCCAAAGTGGTGTGTGTGCGTGTGTGACAAGCACCCGTCCCTCTCCATGTCTTATACACAGTGCCGGACACATCACAGCCCCAGTTTCCAGAGTGCCGTGTTTGTGAGGAGGTGATGCACGTAGGGAGTGAAGGGGTTGTAAGGAGTGCAAGGAAAAACGGTCTGCATCCACCTTCTTATGTTATGCTTTATTCACTTAAAAATAAATTCCTGGCAGTCCTCAATTGGAGCAGATGCCTGACAGGACAGCACCTGTCCTGTAGAGGACTCCTGTGCAGCTGGAGGGGAAGAGGTCAGAGAGATTTAGTAAGGACAGGGGAAGTTCAGCCTGAGTAGCACATGCTTGTGTGCTTCTCCCTGTGTGGGATTTTTCTTCCCCCTTCTTTCACTGCCTGGCATTCTTTATTGTCTCTTGCAGGTAGATCACTCATTGCTATAAATTTTCTTATCTCCAGTGCTTTTCCAATTATGGATAACAACAGGAAAGCAGTCATTGGTTTCTAAAAGGTCATCAAGATATAGGGCCCGATTGGGATGGGGATGACTTATGGAGTTGGCTTGTGTAAATCTGCAGAAGTTTTATGCACAAGTCAGGCACGAAATGTAAGTGAGATTCATAAAAGACAGAGATTTACACTGGCTTCAGTTAGTAGAAATCAAAATGGTTATGAAAATTTCCCCTTCTCTCTATGCCTGTGCATGCGAAGAATGAGCTTTTAATTGTAATTCTCAAGTGCCTGTGGTGCTGGAGAAGAGCTGTCCAGGTCCATGGATTGCTGTCTGTCCAGAGGATACTTAGGGTGTGAGGCAGGCACAAATACAAGCTTCTCCCACATCTTGCTTTGTGGTCATGTGGAGGTGACCTCTGTGGGTGAGAGGGCAGCTCAGTCTCATTTGGGTGCCAGCAGTGATGGTGATGGCAGGGGCATGAATGCTGGAGTCTCCTTGCACCACAAATCCGCCATAGATCTGTGGTGCTTCAGTCCCCAGATTTCTGGTTTATGTGGGGATGTGAATGTCCCCAGGTCACAGCTGGAGGTACCTGATTGTGCATCACCTGCTGTTGGCCATGTCAGCTGCCAGCACGTGAAGAACCATGGACACAAGTGAGGCTGTGAGCAGAGGATGTACCTTGCTCCTCAGCTGTGGCACAGGCAGCAGTGACATCCCAAGGTTGGGTGTGTGGGTTGGGGAGAAGGTAGTACTGGCTGTGGAGCTGCACTGCAAGGAGCAGGGCATGACCTGCTGGCATGGCTCGGGCCTGAAAGCTGGGCCCAGTTCAGCCATGGCATCCAGGGTAAAGACAAGGCAGAAACTTTGGCTTGCAAGGCTGGGTTGTTCTCCAGACATGCAGCTGCCTTCTTTTGAAGTAAAATCCCATGAAGATCTGATTTCCGATGGCAAATGGGTGGGACCTCTACAAGCAGCCAGAGATGCAAGTGCTTCTGACCATGCTGCCTCCCTGCACTCATATTTGATGTACAGTATGGGGTATTGGCCCTAAACCTGCTTCAAAGAGCAATGATTTGACTGGTACAGGGGAATCTGGCAGCAGAAAAGGTGTTGGGAACTATCCTGAGCTACTTAACCTTCTGCCTAATGCACGAAGTCACTTCTGTCACAGCTGTCTGAACAATGCATTTGTCAATTAAGTTAATTCAATGAAATCCCTTGTATCCAGCAGAAAGGGCAGAGCAAATCCAGGTGAGGGGGAGAGAACAGAGCCAAACTTCTCCTCTGTGTCACACACAAGCAGAACAAAGGGTGCGCGTGTGCGTATAAATATTTATGAATAATTGCAGTGTGCAGGCGCAGCATAATTGATGACTCGAAAGCCGATTCCTGGGCAGTGTCCTCCCTACCTGCGTGAGGACAGGGTGACTTGGGGAGCTGGCAGCTGCTATGTGAAGAGCTTCACTGTTTCTATTGAAAATTAGTTACAATGCTCAATTTCTAATCGGGTGAACTGTTTTTTTTCCTCTGCCGCTCTGACCACAGTGCTAATTGTCACCAACCCAGGGCTTGTTCAAACCCTCCAGAAAGTGTGCCTTGGCAGGAAGATGCCGTCGAGTTTCCAACATAAGTGCAACTCATTTTCCCCACCTACCTAATCTGTTGAGTGGGCAGGTCATTGCAACAGAAGTGTGTGTGTTGTAATAAGATAACAAAAATAACTTCTCTGATGAACGGCAGTATAGCATCCAATGTGGTCGAGGAAGCCACGTGTTTTGGACCAGGACTGTGACGCTTTGTGCAGGATGTGGTGAACCAGACTCCTCTCCCTTGCCTGGTTCCACCCCATGGGGTTGGCCCAAGGTCTGCCTAAACAAGGACATGATCCAGCTCGATGGCAGGGCAGGTCAATAGGAGGCCAGTGCAACGTTGATTAAGGGATGCTTTGCCAGGTTTTGTTGTGCTGTGTTGCAGTTTGGCCTGCTGCCCATCTGTCTTGCCACTGTAAACATATCTATAGCCTCATGGAGGTCACGGTCAAATCCAGGAGGCTCCAGATAATGTAAATTATCCTCCTAATCCCCCAGTCTCTCAAGAGACTGTAAGAGTGCTCGTATTTGCAGCATCCCCTCTCTGACATGAGGCTTGTGCAGAGTCTGGACCCAGTACTAGTTATGTCCTCCGGGGAGGAGGAGGGAAGAGGAAAAATTCCCATTATTAGTTCCTCTTGTTTTTTTTTTTTTTTTTCCTTTTTTTTTAAAGCTTTTCTTTCCCCTTTTTCTTTGCCCTGCTGGCAGGACAAAGAATGGCAACTGAGACAATGTGCTGGTTGCCAGATTGACACTGGGTGAATGCGGCCACTCATAATCACTGCCTGCAAGCATTTATCACTTCTGCAGATTACAACATGGGGAGCAGGTGTCTGACCTGCAATGACAAAAACATGAAGTGGTGGAAGGGAGGAAGAAAATAGATAAGATGTCATTTTTCAGCACAATTTTTCTCTTTTTAATGTTCCCCTAGATATTGGGAAACAATCATAGGATGTGGAGCGCTGATGTTTTATGGTGTCAGTAGGGTTTAAGGTTTTAGGTGGAGAAAAAAAAAAGTGATGTTGGATCCTGTATATTATGGAGTATTTATAGGACACACTAAGTTTTTTAATTTATTTACCTGAGGCAAGAAAGATAAATGGGATTCTGTATCCAAGTATGTACATCCAGAGGAAATTCAAAGAGTACAGTCCTCTTGAACTTGGTCTTTGCTTAGGGTAGAAAAATGACATAGGAATGACCCTTCTTAGATTAAAGACCTCATATAAAGGCTTATGCCTCAACAGAGGTAGTAGAAATCAGTTTGTAAAAAAAAAAAAAAAAAATCTTTTAATGAATTTTCTGCTTCTCCTTAACTCTACGTTTTTCCTACTAAAAGTACCACAAGAAAAAAAAAATCTCCAAACTTTTCTATGGTATCTTCCCCTCCTACTCTTATGCACTCCTCTGTGACCTATGGATGCTGCTTTAAAGCTGACTTCAGTTTTCCATCACTGAACGTATTTCAAGATGGATGCTGAAAGCAGTTTTAACTTCATCTGCAGGTCGGGGTTTAGAACCTCAGCTCTCAATAACAGTAATTCTGCTCTGAACTGCTTACCTGTTTTCCATCTGAGAACCTGGCAAACGTCCTGCACATTTAAGCATCACAGCGTCCCAGGATCAATGAGTACAAACTGCCAGAACTTGGATCCAGTTCTTAAATATTGCACAGATCGGAGCTAGGAGTGTTTGGAACCTCGTCAGAGATCCTGTATTGCAATGGACAGGTAGGGAAGGAGGAACTGAGTCTCCCTGTGTCTGGCTACAAGGAGGGCTTGCTGGGGATGCTGGGAAGATGGCAGCCTTCCTGTTGTCTCCAGATATATGTGAGTTAGTTCAGGGCTTTGTGGGAGAATTGTGGGTTTGTTGCTGCTTTTGAGTGTTAAGAGAACAGCTCCTGCAAGGAATGATTTCATTCCTCTCTGATTTAGTTGTTTGGTATCTAGTCCTAGATTATATTTGGAACCAGAGGCTGAGCACTGCAGATGATGGATCCCTACCTTCCTGTTAAATGAAAACATACTAGATTTTTCTTCTCTGCAAATTTCCGAGCAGTGCACCCATTGCACATATTGTCTCTTGCTCTCCCCCACGCAGTCACAGTGTCCGAGGCGGATGCCAGGATCCCCAGTGCAGGATGAGCCCTGCCCCAGGCACCCTTTCTGTGCCAAGGAATAGCCCATGGGGAAGGCAGTTTGCAGCTGAGAGAGGGAGGAGCGGTGTCTCAGGGACGCAAGCCTTCCCTGAGCAACACACCTGGGGGAAGAAGAAGAACCCAGTGAACCCCTGCTAGCAACAGAGAGGGCGAGAAGGGGAAAGAAACCTGCACTGCTGTGCAGGGGTTGCCTCTGCGTGCACCCAGAGGATTTCTCACTGTGTGTGCATCAGCACAACCCCTCTGGGAGCAGCTGGTCCTTGTTGTGCTATATTGCACTTCAGTGCCACAAGCAGATCTCTGCGTGTTCAGCTCAGCCTCCAGAGCAGATCTCCCTGTCCTTGAAGGTCAACCTGTCAGAAATGACAAGGGGAAAGAAGAATTTTGTGACACACCTCTTGTCCTTGTTGGAGTGTTCTTTGACGGAAATGCTATGGGAGGCTTTTCATGTTGTTCTACCAAAGCTAAATAAAAAAAAAGGATAAAATTTTGCAGATGATGGTAATGAAATTAAGGATTTTGCTTGTCTCTGTCTATAACAACCTTCTGGCTAGTACTCTGAACGGAAATAGTAATTTGGAAGAGAAGATATAATTAAATTAAACAGGCAACAAAACTGAAGGAATAAGACTTCTGATGAAGGAGGGTGGCTGGGGAAAAAGTAGAGGAGGTGGTGGGGAAAAGCAGCACATCTCTTTAAATTGTCAGTCTCTCAGGGCAAGGTTGCTGCAGACATAATGAGTGTCCTAGTGAATTATCTCCCACTTTTATTGTCTGTTGCTACCATGGAAAGATGGGGAGGTGGGGAAACTAACTTTTTTTTTTTTTTTGAATTTGGACAGACTTAAAGAAGTGGCTTCAAATTTGAAGGGCACCCAATCAATCTGTTGTCCTAGCTGCATGAAATTGTATTTCCCTGCCACTTCATATCTTATTTGCAGCAGCTGGGCTGTAAGTCATTGGTGATAACATTCTTTATTATGCAGCCGTGTTTATGAACTGTGCCTGGAAAGAGATGATAGAAATATGCAGCAATATGCAAAGGGGGGGATGCTGGGGGAGGGGGAATAAATGCTAGTTGCTAGGGCAACCGTGGGGCTATTTTGGGCATCAAATTTTACAGATGATGAAAAGCATTTTCATGTGATGGTTGGTCTCTCCGGGAAGAGAAAGGGAGAGAGGGCATACAATAAACTGGGAAGATAATATTCAAGAAGGCAGTCATTTAATTTTTTCATGTATAAATACACATATAGTTTCAGCTATAGTACTGAAAGTGTGTTAAAACCAAAGGAGTTGGTACCTCCTTGTGAAGGGGAAGGAGAAGCGTTGGAAATAACTGAATAGGAAGTGGTGTGCCAGTGATTTGGGAGACTCTCCTACGTTGCTTGGCGCAGTCTAAATGCAGCCTGTGCTCCTTGAAAGCACCGTGTGGATCGTGCTGAAGTCTGCACCCAGTCTGCCTCCCCATGGGCAGCTCACTGCTCTCTCCCCAAAAGGCTCTCTTCACACATATCACAGTAACAATTGAGCCTATTAATTCACAATCCCTTCTGCCACAGGTTTAAAAAAAGAAAAAAGTTATTGAAGTCTGCTCTTGACTACTTCAGGGATCAGATGATACCCATACCTGACACCCATTAAAATGCTAAGATTGATTTGAAAAAAAAAAAAAAAAAATGAGGACTGCTCTCAGGCCATTGCCCTCAGAGACCTCCAACCTGGAGCAACCAAGGTTCTCCCACTGTGGCACCTTGGAGGTACAGAGAGCTGGGCTGGAGCCCTCCATGTGCACAGGCTGGGCAGGAGCTGCTGTGGGAGGAGATGAGGACCCTTGGGACTGAGGTTTGGACATGGGGGCTGGACAGTCTGCACACTTGCTCTCCATGGCTTTGCAGTGCTTTGCGCTGAAGGTAGTGCTGAAGAGTTGTTAGGGCTTGTACAAAACGATCCCAGGTTTTTCCTTTTTCTTGCTGTAGAAGGCGGGTGCGGGTGAAATTCCCAGGCTCTGCACCAGCTGGGATGCAGTGTATCCACCCAGGTGATAGGTCCTCACTGGGAATGTAAAGGGCAGCCCCACTTCGAGGTTTCCACCTACACCTGAGGGTATCTTGCACCAGCAGGAGGCAGTTGGAGGGAGGTTCAGTGCTTGGTGAAGTTGGAGCAGGAGCGTGAGCAGTGTAAGCATCTGCCCAGACCTCTCAGCTTCTGACTGAGGATAAAGTTTGCTTGTTCTCTAGGTTAGTTCTGTTGTGGTGATGCTTTTCTTAATTTGATTTTGCTGGAATTGCATAGACTCTGCAGGGGAGCAAGCTTATGAGTCTGGTTTGCAGCCCCTGGGTGATTGCTGTTGTTCAAGTCATTCTTAAAATCCTTGGGACTCTAAATATATTGAGCACATTAAGCTGGTTAAAATGAACAGCGACTGTTTTCAGCCTGAAATCTGTTTCAAATACAGTATAATGTGACTCTCTTATTGCTCTTAAAGTTGTGTTTTTAATTAAGTAGTTATCAGTGGTGGTGAGATTCTTCTTGAATAATTAAATCAAGGTAGTTTAGTGAGTAATTGTAAAGCGAGTTGCTGAGAGCAGAAGGCTGTTGTTGAGACAGCCTGTTTTCTTTCAGAAAATTAATCCAAGTGATGTGTGTTGCTAAGAAAGTAGTGGAACACTTTACTCGATAACGGGTGTTCATCTTTGTTTTTTAGAGCTCTATCTTCCTAATACTCCTTCCCTGTCTTTTGGTTTTCTTCTCCAGAAACATACTCTTGTGCTTTGTATGTTCTCTTTCCCTTCACCTGTTACCCTGGCAGTTCAGCACTGAAGGCTGGAAAGGGAGCCCCCAGCACCCTGGTTACTAATCAACATCAGCATGGACCTGATGCGACCAGCTCCTGTGTGTGCGCTCAGGACAGGGCTTTTTAGCCTGCGTTTCCCAGCTTCTGGCCAAGCCATCTCTGACCAGTCCTGTCTCTTACGCCCCAAAGTCTAATCCAGAGTTTTTGTTGTTTGTGTGACAATCTGGAATGTAAATTGCTCCCTCGGTATGTAGTAATTCTCTTGCAGCTATGTATTTCAGATATAAACACCAGCAAATATCCGCTGTCTGATTAATTTCTGTTCGCCAGGAGAGCAAAGGGAAATCCTCCACACAAAGCCTGAGTGTGTGCATTCTGACACAGTCTGCAACAAAATGTCCATCCACATGCGCACAGCAGAAATAAGTTTTGTTATTTTTGATATATATCGCTTGTTATTTTTGAAAACCAATCTCATATTCTCTTAGGAACTTTTCTTGCTCTGCCTGAGAATTATGTTCAACCAATATGAGCATTACACAAATTTTAAGAAAGTTGAGCTGATTTCAGACCAAACTTGTTGATGCTTTCAGAGGCAAAAGAAAGAATTAAGCCTGGCCACCCTCCAGAAACTATCCTCAGGCATCAGCAATCTCACAATAATTTCCAGCTGGTGCTTGTTAGGGCATTTATTCCCTAGCCACAAAGTCCACCAGGCTGAGGGGACACTGGTATCTTGTAGACTTACTTCTATTAAGTGAGTTTTTTTGTAAACTGCCCCAATAATTTAGGTGCTCAGCCTTAATGAAACTTATTTGGGTAGCTTTGGAAATCCCATGACTCTTTGCTATGCTTTACGAGCCCGCAGCCCTCAGTAGGGACATGATTTCATGCTTGAAGTAATAGTGTAGAACTCTGGCTTTTAGCACCATCCTGGCATTCTCCTGGGAGAATTGATGGAGATGATGATGTTAGGGCAGCCTCAGTTCCCTACATCCTTTTCCGCAGCTTTCCTGCTGCCTCCTTTTGGATTTTCCTCCGAGGTTTGTGATTTCCTAGCAGAGATGGACGGAGCAACTTTGCTGTGCTTGCCTTTTGCTAACGCAGCAGCTCGGTGCGAGACCAGCACCAAGGGAGGCAGGGGGTGAGGCTGGGGAGCCCTGGGGAAGTCAAGGCTGCAGAACTGCAGGGTGTTCTGAGCCATAATCACCTGTTCAGGTTGTGATAAGATGTCAGAATTTAAAGGTTTGAAGAAAAACTATCCCTCTTTTTCCCATAGGAAGTGGTAGATATTCCAGTGTTTTTTTCAGATGCTTGGTTTTGTTGCACTATTACTTCTTTAAATTTTAAACAGCTTGTTTTTTTTTTCATTTATTAGACTTTGCGTATGTGTTTCCAAAACCTTTGTCCTCCATGATCAGGTAGGCCATCCCTGTTGTATATCCATAGCAAGGATGAGAAACCAGAGACTTATTACTTCATTTCTGGTCTGTCCTGCACTCGAGCAAGCTAAAACCCTGAGCACAAGGAGCTGAAGCCATCTTCCTGTGTGCTGCAACAGCCAGTACAACAAACATGGCTGTAAAACTAGAGAATAACTTTTTTTTTTTTTTTTTTCTTCCAGGACATGGAAACTTTTGGCTGTGAATTTAAACCTCAAGACAATCGAGATCTTGGTGACAAGCAGAAGGTCAGTCTCTTAGTTTTAATTTTTTTTTGATCAAAAACTAACTTATGCTGTTTAACACTGACTGTTGATGCTTTCTGTGTTACGTAAGAAAAATTCTTACCATTGCTGAGATGGACTAAGAGGTGGCCACGCTGGGCTGTACTGACACCAGTCTCAAATGAGGACTTTGGGCTCAGATTCACTTGAAACTCAGGTTCAGGATTGCCACGAGCTCCCTGTTCAGCTCTTTGGTGCAACATCTGGAGACGGACGTAGGCACGCTGGTTTGAATGAGCCTGAGGGTGTAAACTCTTGCCTGAAATCCTGCCCTCATCCAGATCTCTCCTGGTAGTGTGTATGTCCCTACTCCCTTTTTGTGAAGGAACAAAAAAGAGGTGCTTTGTGGAATTCCGTGTGGTCTGCAGATTCCTTCTGGAGCAGGACAGCTATTTGAAAACAAACCAATCCCGCTTGTAAATATCTATTTAAATGTTCTGCTTTTACTGTTTATATTCCATTTGCATGTGGGATGTAGAAAGATGCATTTTCATTTTCTGGTTCCTTCCTCATTCTCATTTACACTGTTTGGGTTAAAATGCATTTTCTATCCCACTTCCAGATTTAGTTCTGTTTATATACATATGCATTGCTGATACATTTTGTGTGTGTGTATATACACATAAATAAATGTATGTGTATGTTGTTTAGACATGTATTTTGCAGTAAGTGGCCGTCCCAAATCTATCAGACTATTTGGTTCCTGCCCTGGACAGATGCTTTTAATGGTTGGTGCCCAAACCTTCAGGAGTCCGCTGAAATTTGTCTTTGCTGTACAGATTAGATGATAGATGAAGCAGAAAAATCAAAGAGAACTTCTCAAGGTCATCCCTAGGCAATACCAGCATAGCCATAGCAGCTGGTATTCCCTACAGCAACAAGGTGTTCACCAAGAAAATGCAGTGAACATCAGAAATCCCCAGGTCTGTCTGTGCTGCAAGCCAGAAATGATGATTTCATGACTGCTAGGGTGGCTTTTGTCTATGGGAAGAGCTGACGTGTGTCAGTGCTTCTAAATGACCGTGTTCTTAATTGCCTTGGAAAGAGAAGTTGTTCAGCAAAGCTCTTGGATCTAGGTCCTGTACATGACAAACTTGGGCAGATAAGGTCCAGTAGGAAATGTGGAGGAAAAAAAAAAAACAGTCCCTCCTGCAGCAAATACGTTCCTCTGCTGTTGCGATGTGACCCTCTTCTGACTGTGAACCCTGTTCCCTGGAGTTGCAGCCCCCAGTGACGGTGGAGGGTGGGAGGGATCCCACGGCGACGCTCACAGCAGAGCTTCGCCTGCCCCGCCTGACTAAGCCTTTCCCCTCCAGACAAATCAGAATCTCCTCTCCGAGTCCGATTCCCCTCTTCAGATGTGCTGTACAATGTCTCTCCACTGGATACCCACTGCATGCCTAATTTTTAACCACTCCAGCTGTCAGATCCACAAAAGCTCTTACTGGAGGTGTTTGCATAAAAGAGCTCCACCGTAGGTATCTGAGAGCAGCTGGTGATGCTCTAGACAGTATCCAGCAGCGCCGACTGAGGCAGGATGCTTTAGTCTCTCTGGCTTAATGGTTATGTGCATTTTCTTAATGTACCCTCCCCCTCAATTGCCTCTTAAATTAGCATTCAGGATGTGTCCAGCCTCGGAAAGAAAAGAAGTTTGGAGCCTCTTCATTTCAGACGAGGCAAAGTTTGATATTTTTGAAAATGAAATGCAAATTTGACATAGTCAGAGAACGCTGGGCTGGGCTCAGCACTGCGGGTTCAGCCTGGGCTCTGGGATGACACGATGCCACGGTGGCTTTGTATGGTCTGATGGGGGGGGGATGGTCCTAAGGTGGTGGAGAGGGGCAGGGTGCCCACCAGTGGCACTTGTCACTTGTGTTAAACACAGAACGGTTCTTAGGGAACTGATGCTTGAAATCGCGGGTATTTAGAAGAGTTTGTGCCCCCAGGAGCTGCGCTTCCCTGGAAGTTGAACGTGTGTGTTCGGTGCACCCAGTCGCCTTGCCTTGGTGGCAAATTCTGGTGGTAGTGGAGCCTTGGAGATGGGGTGTGATAACCGTGCAGACTGCTGAAGGCTGGTTTGCCTTCATGAGTGCAGATGCACAAGGAGGCAGGTATTGTTTTGCTTGCTGTGGCTCACAGAAAACTAACCACATAACTAGGTGTTGGTGCTCATAGGGCTCGTGGTGTGCTTGGAGGTGCAAATAACTGGTTCCAAAGCTGATACAATCAAAGAATAAAGGCAGATTGGATGTTAGAGGTTAAGTTGTTGTAAATTAAGGCAGCTCTGCTGAGCTCATTGCAGTTATCCTGGGTGTTTGCAAATGCAGCTGAGAGGGCTTGGCTCTGTTTTTCCAGCTGATGATTGGCTGGAAAATGTCACTTTCTGGTATGTAAGTAAAAGTGAGCGGGGTAACTTTGTCTTCAAAACACAGAATATTTTGTGTTGGAGTCTTCCTATGTGTACTGTAAACCAGACAGACCTGTTGTCCCCTTACAAGCTGTAAATTACCCAGGCAGATGTAATTACCCATTCTCTTTGTTATTAGTGTGCAGCTAGGAAGCTCCAAGCTATCGGCCCTTCCTTGGTTTTTCAAAGCTTACTCGCAAGATGCATCCTTGATATTGAACACAATGAGATGTCCTTTTTTTTTTTTTTTTAAATTCAATTAAACATTTGCCTACTGTGACTCTTTATTCACTGCAAATTGTCTCTGTAAATAATCTTCATCAAAAGTCAGAACCAATCCCCATTAGTTGTTTAGATTAATTAATGAGTCCCCCTGGAGCCACCCAAATGAATTCAATTTAAACGTCAACAACTTGGCTATGGAGTTTCCCAGGTTGGCATTAAGACAATATTAAACCTGCAATAAGTCACATTTAAAATGTTAATTCAAAGAAGCTCTCCATTTAGAGCATTTAATTAAATCCTTAAATAAACTGCATGGGCTCAAAACCAGATGGTTCTGCATTTTCATTGCAGCAGAGAGCCTTGAAGTCATTGAGGGAAGTAATATTGGAGGCATGGTGAAGATAACCAGGATATATAGTGTAATAAAATCTAATCTTGTTTCCAGCAGGGAGATTCAGTGTATGTACACAACCTAGGCTAAAATTGTAAGTTAATTACATTAACCCCAGTGTACTCTGGTATCTGAGCAGCCAGAGATGAAATTAGTCTTTTTCCTATCACAAGATTCTTTTCAACTTCACTATATTAATTTTTAGCCAAATACTTACTCATAAGGAAAATTGAAGTTAATGTAACCAAAGACAAAGTAATGCAGTCTTAATATTCTGAAGGGATTACGGAGGGCCGTGAAAATACACTTTGCAAATGTCACTCACTTTGAATGGATTTGTGGTGGGAAGGTGGGGGAAAAAGAATTATGGCTGTGATCCACACCATGCTGGGGTTTAATAAAAGTCGTGCTTGAAGAAAATTGGGCCTCAGGAAAATAACTAAATAAAATGTCAGGACCCCTGCCTGGCGGCCCCGCTCCCTTGGTGAGTCACCTCCTCTGCCAGGTGGCAGAGCCAGGAGATCTGTGAAATCAAGCTGATATTCTGGAATACATTTTGGGTTAGGATTCTTCATTCTTTAGCATTGCTTTCTTGGTTGTCTCTGTCGCAAAAAGTGTGCCTTTTACACACAAGCCTAACACTATCAGTTTGCCTGGTAAAAGTTCTTGCAGTAAGTGAAGAATAAGATCCTTCTACATTTATAGCTAAAAACTCAAAATAGCATTGGGAAGATGGGGTGCTTTTTCCCCAGTCTGTTTGCTAGTTTGTTTAAAAGTTAAATGTTTAAAAGATGCTGCTGGTTTGAAAGATGCTTTTCAGTCCCTGTCTTGCCTCTGTCCTCAGAACACCTGACACTTCCCACATGCCTTGGGTGCCTCCTGTCTGGAGCTTGCTGTAACCTCTACCAGCAGCTTCGTTTCACTGTGAGATCTTAACTTGAGAACTGAAAGTCACTACAAGAAAATTCAGTTTGTTCCTTCCCCACGAGCTGTGAAACACTAATGTTACTAATTTGCCTTAGTAAGGGGAATGTCTTTTTTCTCTTAATATTCCAGAAGGTGTAATTCGATTTCCAAAAGGATGGGGTTCCTTCTGTTGAGTAATAAAGCACATCAAGGAGGGAGGTTGCTTTGCTGTCGTGGAGTTGCAGATTTGCACTATTTGTTTTTTCTGGGGTGCCTGCAGGAGCCCAGCTGGAGGAGGAGCTGGGTAACATCAAGGGCACAGACTCTGCGTGTTCAATGGCACAAGGATATAGAGCTGGTGATGCTGCTCCCCAGTGCTGGGGCTCAAAGAACCCCAACGGGCTGCATTTGGAGGGGTCTGAGGACCCTTCATTCAGCCACCCTTGCTCTCCAGCCTCTCCTTGCCTCATCCCGCAGAGCTGCGGTTTTTCACCTCGTGCCCCTGGTCCCTTCCTGTTGTTGCAGCATCTACACAGTGCCGCCAGGATGTGGTCAGCTCCTTCCCGGGGGCCTTGTGATGAGCCACTTGTGGTGTGCAGGGGGAGGGAAAACCCAACCCTTGCAGCCTGGGTTACTGCTGACTCCTGAGCTGCCCCGAAGCTGGAGCAGCAGCCGTGATAACCCTGCAGTGTGGTTCCTGCTCACTGCATGGCTGCTTGTGTGCCTGGGAGGGATGAGAGGAGCTTGTAGAGCTTCCTGCCTCATGCTTAGGGAAGCCCCAGCTGAAACACTCGGGAAATCCCCTGAGCATGGACCCCTGTGAAAAATAACTCCAGTCCAACCAACCCCAGAGTGGCAAATTCAGAATCATTAAAACTGGGAAATCTCCAGCAGAGAAGACATCAGAAACATTGGTGAATTTTACCTGCTCTATTCTCTTACCTCTTCAGATGACTTCACATAAGGGCCACCTGTGTGCCCAAGAAGGCTGAGAGCACTCAGAGAACCCAGGGACCATCTAGTTTCTGTCCTGCAGGGTGTCTTGGCGGTCACACAGAGCAGCTCCATGAGGACAGCAGGGAGAGTATGCAAGGGGCCCCACTTGCTCAGATGAGGATGCTGCAGTCTCCCCATGCTCCTGCAGCTCTCTCCTGCTTGTGCTCAAACGTGGTCCTTGCTAACAGCATCACAATTAAACACGAGAAATACGTTCAGAGTAGTGTGAACACGCTGGTGTATTTATTAGCATGAGGCAATAGGAATGAAGCATATATAGCCTGAGGATATGCTCAATTATTGAGGAATAAATAGCATGAGGAAGATGCTGGGAAGGGTCCAGAAGACCTCTCTCTTTGGGGGTGATGGACTGGCAGGAGAACAGGGCATGGGATGTGCTTGGTTGTAGGGAGTTAGTCATGTGGGCTGGTGATTTAGTCATTAGGGAGACTGCCTGACTTTGTATTATTGATTAATGAGGATTCATTTGAAAGCATTAGGCAGCTCTTCACTTATTAAAGATGAAAGCCTGCTGCCTCTAGCACTGGTGTGCACTCTTCCCTTCCCTGCTCGCTCTGTGCCAGGCTCTGCAGCCCTGCCGTGTGTTACCTTCCATCCTGTGGCTGGTGCTCTGCTCTCTGTGGCATGATTGAGTTAGCTGCTGCTGTGGGGATGCAAAACCAGCGAGGAGAAAAACAACAAACCCAGAACGATGCTCCCATTACCGAGGAAGCTGTTTCCCTGGAAACACGAAGTTCTCATGATGTGACTGTTCTCGGTTCACCCTTCCCAGCCCTGAGATACCCCTGAGAGCTGCTCAGCTTGCCCAGGGGCAGTGAGGACCTCCAGCATCAGCACACACCTGGGCTGGGAAGCAGGAGGAGGAGGAACATCAGTATAGTTTTTTCAGACTATGTATGCATATTTTTCCCCTTCTTCTGAGGCTGTTTCTGCCCGATTTCCTCCTCACCAGATCTGGCACTTTAAGCCTCCCCTCCTCCAGGTTTCTGCCTCCCCAGCTCTGCCATGGGGTGGTGGTGTGAACGCGTGGAGAAATGTTGTGCCAGCGCTCTGGGAGAGGTACTACAAAGGCCACTCATTGTGCTGGCTCAAGTCCTAAAGAGCTGGCAGGCTCTTCACTTCCTAACACCGTTTTTAAGCGTCAGAGCTGCACAAAAGCTCATCCAGCCATACAGTCTCAATGGCAGTGCTCCGACTAACAGGTTACCGTGCATTTAGCTATGTTTTTTCCAGCTCTTCTTGACCCATGCATCGGCAGCGCCTTCCCTGGGTGCTCTCCATGGGGCCATCACAGCCTTTGGGGAGGTTTTGGAGCTGCACCTAGCTGGTATTTACCTGCAATTTTCCCTGTTTGACTCTAGCAATTATGTTTGTCCTTTCCCCTGCCAATCTCTGCTCACTCTCAGTTCTGCTGCTCCCTTTGCTATATGAAGTGCTAGGGCAGGTTATATTTAAAGCCTCTTTTATTTCTCCAGGGCTCACTGGGCGAGGATTTAAGACATCTGAATTCCAAAGAGCCTGGGGCAGGGGAGAGCTTGCTCACCTCCTTGTGGCCACAATAGCTCCCGTTATTTTGATGTGTTCTTAAAATCTTCCCAGCTAAGGGTATTTAGGACATATTTGTTTTTTGAGCTTTAATCATGCAACAGGCACCGTGATGCGCATGCAGCGCAGTACCCAAGCTACCAAATACAGAGGGCACAAGTAAATGAGCACTTAAATCCTTGGGTTTGCTCTGTGCCGCTCTGACCTCAAAACAGGGTTTTAGTATGAAAATGGTTTTAAATGAAGCAATGATTCTGCCACCAAGACTGCACTGGATGAAGAATGGGGACAGACTTGCCAAGTTCAGGTACAAAATTCAGTGTCTACTTCTGGCTGCCCCACTTACCACCCACGCATCTCAGTGCTGTTAGCTGGGTTTGCTCCTGGTTTTCATCACATAAAGCAAAGCTCCCTGATGGAGGTGATTAAGGATTGCTATGGGTCTGTACTAGCCATATACGATTTCTTTTTCATGCAGGTGATCCCCAAAGTCATTTCAAATCCAGTAAAAGACATAGCTGATCTTACCCACTAAATACTCCAGTGCCTACACTATTATTAGGAGGGAGGATTTTTTGAAAGGGCTCTGCTGGCTCAGTTCTTCACTTGATGAAGTCAATGACAAACCTCTGCTTGCCCTCAGGGGTGACAATGAGCTGCTATTGTATGCAGCTGGAAGTCCCACCCATGGTGGTAACATCAGGATGTCTTGCAGGTGTGCCTGTTGCCTAAACAAAGCCCATTCTGAAGTATTGATAGGAAATAAATATTTTAGCAAAGCCATTTTGGTTGCTTTGATGACATTTTATCTCATCTCCAGCTGCGTTCCTCTGAAATTATGCAGCAGTGAAAAGGTAGGAGTTTATATCTGTCAAACTCCCAGTAGTTTTCCGGTAGTTTATCCAGTGGTTCCTGGAGGGCTTGTGAGGTCCAGTCTTGCTCATCACACTCAAAAAGGGGGGGGGTTCTGCAGTACGTGGAGGGAGCACAGCAGGAGTGCCCAAAGGCAAACAAAAAATTGTAAAGACTAATTTTTGGGGGAAGTTGGTTTGCATTTGTTTTTTTGTTTGGTTTGTTGGTTTGTAGTTTTTTTTTGGATCACTTTATATTCTGTGTGCTTAGTTTCAAATGAGGAGTTAAAACAAGATTCTCCTCACCTGTGGTCATTAAATGTCTGGCAGCATTTTTCATAAGACCAGGGGATCTTGGTGAAATCCCACCTCGATTAATTATATGCTGCTTCCCTGAAGTTCTTCTTGCAGTTGTGAGTAGATGCAGCATTTTCCCCTCCTTTCTGTTGTCAATTAGAGTGCTGGCTTGTTAGCTGTTTTATTATGTTTCCTTTTTAAAGAGGCTCAGAGGTAGTTCTGTCAGTGCTGAAAGAAATACGCAGTAAATAGTTTGTACGCTGCAATATCACGCTTAAGAAAGACTTTAGGAGATCTGTGGATGAAAATTTGTTTGTGTGTCTTTTTCCCCTAAATGAGGGCGAATATAGCAAGGTATCGAGCAGCAAGCACCTGGGTCTACCTGTGGCTGGAAAAGCAGCCCAGGAATTCATCTGCAAGCCACAGCTGGCTCAGTAACCTCACCAGCTTTCTTCTTGTCCTCTGGTGCTTGTGTCTTCCCTTATCTGCGTGTGACTGCAGGGAACACCTGGCAGCAGGCCTCAAAGGGTTTTGCTCAGCAGGGTGGAAGTGATGCACTGGTCCCGCAGCGATGGCAAAAACTCCTCTTGGTAGCCTACAGGCTCCTATACAATGCTTCTTGGGCCCTCCAAAAAGTTTAGCTAGCAGCTCCATCCAAAAGTTGTGTGGTGGTTTGTTGTTTTTTTTTTTTTTTTCAGTCTTGAATATAGGGATTAAAATTTGCAATTATTGCATGGTAGTTCTGTGGTCAAGGTGGCCCATCTCTCGCTCTGCAAGTGCTGCAGACTTCATCTTGCGGTGGATGCCAACTGCCCATGCAGGATTTTGCTCTTTTAGTGCTTGGCAAACACAGCGAGATCTGTGACTGCTTTCTCTTGTTGCCATCCAATGCCTGTGTGCTTGCACAAATTCCCTCACAATAAACAATTTTTTTTCCTATTTTTTTATTTTCGTTTTGTGTTGGGGAGATCTTTCTGTTGCATCTGTCACCACCTCTCTGATGCTGGGCTTGCTGCTCTTTCTTTATGAGCTGAAATAAAAGTGAGGTTATTAGCTTCTCAAGAGGCAGAAAACATCTTGGAGCGCTTTGTTGTGTGAACAATGGCTGCTCCTGCCCACAGGCGTTAGTGCAAGTGGTGAACAAGCTGGTTAATTATCCTGAAATCAATTCCATTCGCCTAGATTTAAAGTGCTCCCCTTGTACTGACTCCATCCTTCCCACTTCAGCCTGTGCCCTGGCAGCTGGCGTGCAGGAGGCAGGCGCTGCTGGGTTGCCCTGCCAGCCGCGACGCCACGGTGATGGGCTTGCTCAGAGCCCTGCTGGCTGGGGAAGGGCTCGGTGCCAGATGTGGGCTCTGAATTTTATCCTTTGCCCCAGCTTTCCTCCCAAAGGCCAATGCACAGGGTTTCGGGGCAAATTTAGGTTTTGAGATTGTCTGGGACTGTTAAAGCATTGTCTCAAATCAACCTTCTACAATCAACAACACCTGTGACAGTTTTACATTTGAAAGCACTTCTTGGACAAAGCCAGAAGCGGTTTGCTTTCAAATGAAAAGGCCCAAGGCAGGAGATACTTGACTTTGGCTCCTGAAGACCCTTGCCTGGGAGCAAATATTTTTAGCTTGGTAGGGGAAGCCAGGAGGTGACAGCATTGCGTTCCGTGAAGGCAGGACAGGACACAGTCTGGCGCCTACCTGCCTCCTCTCATCACTGCTGATTATAATTTGCAAGGCCTGGAAGACAGGAACAAAAGAGATCCCTGCTGAGAACTTGGATGCCAGAAACTGTCACTCAAAGAGTGGTCTGGGACCACTGGACTATAACTAAGGGAGCTCGTATGCTCAGAGGTGTGTGGTCAACATCAACTCACCATCACGCCTTGGAGGATGACCCACCACGACCAAAGACCGGCAGACCCTGACACCCAGACATCGCAGGATCTGAGGAGCGGTGAAATCTCTTTGCTCTACTCTCTCTCTCTCTGTCTATCTCTTCTACCTTACTCCTTTTCTATTCTGTCCTATCGCTATAGTCTCTCGATTTCTGATAATAAAATTAAGTTCAGTTTATGGCATTTGACCTCGTTTGTGTCTTAATTTCGTCTCTTGGGATCGTTAAGAAACCTCTCGTGACATCCGCTTGCAACAGAGATGTTGCAGGGTGCACTGGGCAGCCCTGCTCCAAGTGGGACTGACCCATGCCCATCGGGCTCCTGGCACTGTCCCGCTCATCCAGGTGACACTGGGAAGGGCAGACTTGGTGACACGTTTGTGGCGTGTCAAGCACAGCTCAGTTCTGGTAGCTTCTCCCACCTTTGACTAATTGCTGACCTGACATCTTTCTGATAGTGACCTTGTTTCAGCTAGTAATTCAAATATCTTTCAGTGTCAGAAATAATAAGTGCCACAGTGAGATGAACAAGCAGAGCTTAAGTTGAGCACAGATTAATGGGGTTTTAATATTCCTAATTTAATCACTCCTTTCTGTCTGAATGTGTGCAACATGATGTAGCAGCTAATTATTTTTTTTAACCATGATGAGGATCTTTCCTAATCATTTTTATATTTAACATGAATGAAGGGAGGGCAGTGATTAATGAGGGAATAAATCTTATGAAACAGAAGCAAGCACATGATCAGTTAAAAATACAGCTGTCTGATCTTTTTTTTTTTCCCTCCTGCTTTCCCTGTACAGCAAATACTTCACCAGCTGCACCTTCTCAGCTCAGTAGCAAGCTGTCCTCAGCACTGAGAAAGACCTGAAACTTTGCCTATTCCTTGGTGGCTCTGCTGGCATCTCTATGCATGAGCATCTCTGTGATGGATGCAGCATTATATTCTTTTTTTTTTTCTTTTAGAAAAAAAAAGCCCCACTAGATACATTAATGGTTGGATAGATGTCTTTTCAAATATTTGTTCCTGACAGGGTGTTTGGAATTGCAGATGAGAAGCAAACCAGCTCTCAGCATCAGTCTGTTGCTACTGTACGTTTCCATTGTGTGAAGCAGAGACAAAGCAAGGCAATTCAAAGCTTAAGTGGATACTCTTGAGAGGTTTTTCTCCCCTCTTCCCTCCTTTTCCCTATGCTGGGCTGCTTCCATCTTCTCTCTAACCTCTATTTTTTCCTCTCTGTCCCAGCCCCCAGGCTTTGGTTTTGGGAGTCTGCCTTCTGCCTGCAATTTCCTCCCTGCCAGGTCCCGTTGTGCACCCTGATCAGTAACTTTCGGGATCCTCCTGAGCTCTCAGGCCGTGGAACATCTTGGGGCGGAAGGTTATGATGGTCAGAGCTGTGGATTGGGGCTGTATTCCCACTGTCTGAGTGCAGCACGGTGGCTTGTGACCAGCATCAGCAGATCACGCGAGTCAGGTGTGTGTGGTCTGCGCTCCCGGCCCCGTTATTACAGGGCTGTTGCGTGCACCCGTTGTTTGGGAAGGTTTACGTGCGCAGGATGCTGCATACGCTGCACTGAGGTCCGTCCTTGCTGCAAACCCACCTCCTGCTGGGGTTTGTCCACAGAGAACTCTACCTGGGAGCCGAAGGTGCCCCTCCATTAACTGTGGCCATGGATAATCTGTAGTGTAACCCAGGAAAGGTTTGTTCTGTTTCTGGTGGGGAGAGTCCGTGCAAAAGCTCCGTTCTCTAGCAGAGGCGATGCGACGGGTCCTCAGCAGCGTGGGGTCATTGCGGATGTCTCTCTCCTCGCCAGCTAACAAGCAGAATTTTAATAACAGATCAGGATGAGCGGTGCCCGAGCAGCACTGGCAGCTGCCCTCTAACCTCGGCATCTTCTGCAGGTTGTGAAATTGATCTAATTGGCTAAAAAAGAAAGATAGGCTTAAATACAACTTGTGTTGCTTAACGCCTTGTCATTCCCTGCTTATGGAGCAAAGAGCAGTGAGCTCAGGGAGTCAGCGTTCCAGGCACCGGTGACACACACACCGATGGCTTGATGGATGCTTGGGAAGTGTGAGATCCCCAGCTCAGTGCAGGCAGGGTCCCAAAAAGCTGGGGGTTAGCGCAGTGCAGAGGGATGGGGAACACAAGGAAATAAGGGTGCACTGGGCTGGTTCCTAAAATTAGGGCTTTTGTCTGGTGAGGCACTTCATTAAAATCTTGTTGTTATAGATGTATTTATTGCAGCATAAACATTATTCAGGCAAATGTGAAGCCTGGGGAAGATGATTGCTATCTGATCTGTGACAGGTGATGTGTGTCGGGAAACACGTTGGTGCACAGGGTCCTGTTTATGTGAGCCCACAGCCAGCAGCAAGGATCCCTTGTCTGGGGAAGGGAGACACTCAAATCAGGAGCACAGTTGTTTTTAAACAAAGTTTTTGTCTCTGTTCTTATTTTTTTTTCTTGCATGAGGTTTCCTCATCCACTTTCTGTAGCATTGCAAATAGCAGTGGTATGATTGCTTTTGTCTTCCAAACCCTCCCTCCTTGAGGGCAAGCTCCACTTTGGCCTTGATTTGATTGTGTACTTTTAATCTCAAAGAAAAACTAATGCTTAAGTATTCATTACAAAACTGTATTTTACATGGTCAACGTTTCCCTTATAATTACATGTTCTAGCTGAATGTCATCTCTTTTTTTCTATACTTCCAGTTCTCTTGCAGCACAGTGTGCATACTCCTTAAGCTTCTCCACATCCATGTAATAAATAAATAATCACACTTATTCTGCTGTCAAAGCTGAAAGCATGTACAGCTGTTTGCCACAAGATACACTGGGACTGCAAGGTACAACATTTCTTAATTAGACTGACCTGAGGTTGTTCAAGATTTTTTTTTTTCCCCTTTAAAAGCAGCTTCATTAACTCAGGAACTTAATTGCAAATGACTAGACAAGCTCTGCTCTTGGTTACTGGGAGAGGTTAGAGCATTTCTCACTGGGGATTTGATCTGGGGAGACATTTTGCAGCTTGATTTTTGTGAGGAAGGCTTTAGGTGTGCTCTGAGCATCTTAATGCAAGGCTCAGAATTAGCAAAGTAATTAGAGCTTCAAAGCAGAGATGGGGCTGAGCCGGAGCCTGGCCAACCTTTTTGATCTTACGAGCCATACTGCAGGATATCCCTAATGCTGGGAGAAATGGAACGTGGGTGGGGAGCGCTGGATGCAGAATGGGGGTGCTGGGTTTCCACGCTGCAGTGGGGCAGGGTGGGGAGCAGCCCCACAGTCCAGGTTTGGGGCTGAGTTACCTGGTGTCCAGAAGTCACAGAGGCCTTCTGTCACCTGGTCTGTGTCACAGAATCGATCTGGTGCCATCCCTGGTGGGAGAGCGCTGTTACTGGCAAAATGAATGCAGGGCATCCACAGTTCTGCACATTTGGGGTTGTCCTTGTTGTCGCTTTGTCATGTACACACACTGAGCTACGCTGCCACAGTGGTCATCTAGCGCTCCTCAGCTTTTGAGCCATAAAATCCTACATCGGTTATCCTGCATGCAGTTCTGAAGATTGTTGTGGGGGTGCCTGGTGTGGCTGGGTAGTGGTGTCCCCAGGACCCCTGCTGTACCCAGAGTGGTGGGTGGCACCTACCTGTCCCTGGTGCAACCCTCCCCAGGAACCTGGGGAAGACATGATCTGGAAACAGGTCTCTGTGAGGAATGGGGGGCTTGGGGAATCACAGTGGAAGGTTTTAGTGTTCCTACTTGGTGTAGGCAGGCAAGGCAGGCAGTAACTCTCTTTGGAGGAGCACTGACAATTCTGAACGAGGGTTCCTTTGTATTGACCAACGTCTGGTCTTTTTGTGCTCTGTACCTAACATTGATATAGAAATGATTCAAAGATGACTGGATATTCTATGTGAAGCTTTTCCCTACTGCACTTTACCAGCAAGGAGCGAGGTATTGATGTCTGACCTTCACCACCTCTTCCTATCTCATGCTGCCCTTCGTATTTGCGTGTGCCGGCAGGGATGGTGTCAGTCTAGTGGGGCTTTGTGCTGCTCTGCACTTTGGACAACAAGGCAGCTGTCGTGGTAGGACACTTTGGAGCTCATCGCTTAGAAAATCATGCTGAGGACAGTGTAGGGAATGCTGCGAAAACACCAGAACCTCTTGCATTGCCCAGCTCTGTGAGATTTGCTTGGCTTGGAGCAGAAGCCGGCCTCTGTCCCTCATGAAACAGTGTGGTGGCTGCTCCCGCCGTTCCCTGCCCTGTGCAGAAGCTGCCAAGATGTCTGCTGAGGTGCAGGATGTTGTGGTTGTGTTCAGGCAGTTGCAATGCAACCAAGTCTTTCATCTCCCAGCACAAAACTGTAGGCAAATTCTAATTTCTGCAAACCGTCAAGTTTTCTGTGTTATTTGTCGAGAGGCAAGAGGCTCTGTGACCTTATTCCTCTCCTCCCTTAGTCTTTCAGCCCTCTGGACTGCAAGAAGCCTGAGTAATTCCCATCCCTTATTAGCCTGTGTCAAGGAAAGAGGGTTTCGAGATGCCTGTGTGACACTCGAGATCTGCTGCACAACAAACACACTCAAAGCCTTTGTCGTATATAACCCACTTGAAGCGAGAGCATTCAGGTAAGGAAATGAAGGGCTGCAGGGCTCAGCTGTGCAAGATGGAAATAATTAGGGCATGTTTATCTCATGCTCAGACCTACAGAGGTGAAAACCAAGAGACTGGTTCAGAGGGAGCAGGGGTGGGAAGGAAAGGATCTGACACTGGAGTGAATTAAACCTCTCCAAAAGGTTGGTGTTATTTGGATAAATCCCCCCTCCTCCCTGTTCCTATTCTAATGGAGGATGATCTCTGCCTCACTGCCTTTACCTTTCAAGGTCTCGGGACCTGTTGTTTTCAAAAGGTTAAAGCCCAGGATCTACTGAGGAATGGGGACACTGTTTAAGGGGCACTGGGTAAAGACCATTTTTAGATTTCTAGGGGATTCAAGTTTGCTAACTGAAAAAGGGAGGGGAAAAAAATATTTGAAATGTGAAATAAGCCTCTGTTTTTGTAGGTGTTTTTTTTTTTTTTTTAGTTTAGTTTTTAAACACAACTGAATTCTGGCTTCTATTTCTACTTGGATTTGATGTTTTCCTATAGATATTCCCTCCACACCACACAGCTGGGTGCACAGATGACTGCAGCCACGCTGCAGAGCTGTGGTTTCTGCTGCCACTGTCCTGCCCCAGGCCAGGTGACAGAGGGCACATGGGGCAAATGAGGCTGAGCAGTGCTGCTCCCACTCTTCCTAGCCCCCTTCACCTGATCGAGGAGTATGGAGTTTGCAGACATTTTTGCAAACCCTCTAATCCAAGTGATTGGCACATCCTTTGCTTACTCTGGGCTATTTGTTCTCGAGCCTTATGTTCTTCCCAGGCTCCAGACCTGGCTTCCATGGTGTGCACAGACAAGATCAGAGCAAATACAGCCCTCAGAGTCTGCAGGTCTGGTCCAGTGGCGGAACCCAGGAGAGAATGCTTTTATCCCAGGCTTTGCTGCAAATCTCCTGAAGAGTTTGTGATTTTTCTCTCTCTTTGTCTTTTTCTCCAAGGATTTCACGTACTCCTTGCTCTCCTTATGGGTAGGCTGTTCCTGTGGCATCTCTTTGCTCTCCTTTGTTGGTCAAAGCTTTTGTCAGGTTTGCAGGAGGGGCTGCCCCAGGGGGTGAGGCTGGTGTGGGGCAGCAGCCTCCTGCTCACCTAGTGACATTGTGCAGGGGCAGCCCTGGGCAGAAGGCTCAGAACCACTGCTGTGAGCCTGGAAACATGGTTACTCCCGTCTGTGACTAATGGTGACAAGGTGGAGGTGGGAAGGGATTCTTATTTAAAGGCTTGTGCCCTGCTTCTGGAGCCTTCTCCTGCATCTCCTCCTGGGGAGATATGGATTGCTGCACACAGCCCGGGGCTTCTGTTGTCTCCCCTGCCATAAAAACCAAACTGGGCATCTCTTCCTTTGCACAGCTCACCTTTATTTTTGGCCAGAAAGCTAATCTGCTTAATCCTACCACATCCTCTGTGAGATGCAGCTTCCTACATCAGTTCTGTGCCCCTGAGGGTAAAGAATTATTCAAGGCATCAAGCCTGACCTGGATTTTGTGTGATGTGATCGCATCCAGAGCATGGAAATCCGTGCGATCAAATGGCAAATCTCTGAGCCTTGGCAGATATGCCTCCTGCTCTGCACAAGCACGTTGCCATGGCTACGTCTCTGTGCAAGTGTCTCTCCTTATCCCAAAGCCATTGCTTCTGCCAGGGTCGCTGCCTGCATGCGGAGCAGCATCGGGCTGCAGCCCTGCATGGCAGCGGGCAGCCAGCGAGCTGCTTGGCTGGGTTACAGGGGGGAGTGGCTGCCAAAGATGCCTTAAATAGAAAAATAAAGTTAAAAAAAAAAAAAATGAACTCAGCAGGAGCATAAAATACTTGTTATAAATGTTTCCTTTCTTTATGGCTTGGGAGCAGCACAAGTGGGAAGCAAAAGGATGGTGTTGCACCAAGGACTGCGGGCTGAGCTCTGTCCCAGCCCTTCCTGACAGTGACAGCGACCTGTCTTCCAGGGGCAGCTCATGATTTACCGGTGGAAGTCACTGGAACTGCGTTTTAGGCGGGTTAGGCTTGTTCTGAGAGCAGCTCCTCCATCGCTCAGCAGTAGCTGTGGTTTGTGTCTCCCAGAATGCCAGGTCTGTTTACAGGCTATAAAGCAGAAAGAGAGGGAAGTTCCCAAAGCAATGAGGTGTGTTTGGGGGGGTTTTACTTCCAGGATACCTAAACTCCATATCAGCCCTGTGCAGAAATCCTACAGAAGATCATAAGATCCATATTGTGGGGTGAAAAAGCCCAAGGTGGTTCCAGCTGGGAATGGCCAGAGCCCCAGTGGTGGACTGCCACCGCCCTGCCAGAAGTTGTAACATTAAATGGGCTCAGCTGCCAGGTCCTGTGCCACACGTGCACCGCCCATGCTGTTTTGGGGCTGGGATGAAAATTCCCAGATAGAGAAGACAGAACAAACAGAAGAGAGAACTTGGGGTGACTGAGAGGAATCTGTTTTGCTTTCCCCCTGGATTTCTGGAGGTTCTCCCAAAGGGTGATTGAGAGCGTGCGTATTTCTTCCTCTTCTGCTTTTAATGGTGTATTCTAATGTGAAACTGCAGTGTAGGTGCTTATTAAAGTGGCCTTCTGCTGCCAGAGTCACTGTGTTTGATAGAAACCCCAGAAAATCCCCTGAGCCACAATGTGGGAATCCAATTCTTTTCAGCTGATGAGACTGTAAACACATTTCCTTGGATTTGCAAGAACCATAGCAGGAGTTTCAATCATTTGAATAAAGCAAAAGAATATCTGATGGGGAATATTCCTGCTTTGCATATTCAAAACTTGCAGCCTTATTCTTAGGCAGAATCTATTCAAAGGAACGGACCAGAAAGAGGTAAATATATATATTTTGCCTGGGGGATTTAGGCAAAGATCTTCCAAAATTAGCACAGTGCGGAGTGTTCTCTCCACCAAATTTAAATCATGTAGGTTAGGCGCCTGTGCTCCGAATTTAGGCATCTGCTGTGGCTGGTGGAGCCTTTGTAGACAGCTCTTATTCCCTGTTCATTGCCCACTGATGTTAGAATTTATCTTTTTAAGGCCCAGGGGAATTCTGAGTTAGGGTGCACACCCTGCCCCATGCAGGGGCTGTCTGTGCACAGTGCTGTGCTGTTCTGGGTGTCCTCCGAGATCCCCTGTGCTGTTTGTCTTGGGCTGAGCTGAACCCCATGGTCTCACCCTCCCCTTTCCACTGGAGCTGGGAGCGCTTGCTTCTTGTGCCGTTGTGGTGTAGTGGCTTCAGTGGGAAAAGAGAGCTATAAATACGGCTATGACACGACCCACGGTGTTGGCTGTACTGATTGAGAAATCCCACCACGGCAGATACCTCATACTTTTTATTTTTGTACAATTAGCAACAGTTGATTCTAAAAATGAATCCCTATTTGGTGGAAGGTTCTCACTTTTCCTGTCTAATTTTCCAGTCTGTTGTGCATAAGTTTCTTTACCAGCTGGCTTACAAAGTCCCTGTGTGACTAGCTGAAAAATAGGGGTTGTGATACTTCCCTTCTCCGTGTCTGCTGGGAATCCTTAAAAAAAAAAATCAATTTTTTTTTTTTTTTAATAACTTTTTTGCTTAAAAAATGAAGCATCTCCTAGATTGTATCTCAATTTTTTTTTTAACTTGGGTTGGGGAGGGCGGGATCAGCTTTTGATTTATCTGCACACTGAAGTCACTGCTGGAAAGCAGACTATTTCCCTTTCCAGTCCTGTTGGCCAGTTCTGATGAGCCTTGTTTTCATCCCACGAAGACAACGATCAAGAGGCACGGAACAGCACAGGGAAGCATTGCTGCTGCCGTGGTAACTCCTTCCCACTGCAGCCTGTCTTCTGTCTCAACTTAGCACTGCAGCAATGCCTTCAAGGGCTGTTGGTATCTCCTCCCCAGCCCTTCGGTGCACGCGGTCCTTAGCCTGAGGGAAATGGCACGTACGCCAACAGGTGGGTGACAAACAGCCGGCCTGGCCCCGCGCCCATCCCCTGGCACTTTGGCTGCTTCCCATCCCACCAGCTCTGCCCGTGCCACTTTTCTGGAATCCGCTTGATCGGAGCATCTTGCAAAGCCTTAAATGGGAGATAGTAGCATTTCTGATCTCATTTTCCAGTATTTCAGCTGTGCCATAATCTATTTACCACACAATTTGTGTCACTTTGATAAGCGGCTGCTTCAAGACTGCATTTATTAAAATCAAGAGCAGGGAGAGCTTTCAGCTCTCTCAAGTGTTGTAATAAATGTTTGAAATTAGTCATTACAGTGTTTGCCATGGCTCATATCATAGAGTCTATCTAAATGACAGATGATCACAGCCTGGACATGCACTTTTTGTTTGGTGGTGGGATGGAGGTGACGCTGGTCCAACCCAAAACAGCCCACGTTGGAGCAGGTGGGAGGGAGGACATGGGAAGGCTTTGGTGGGAAACCTTATTGGAGTCTCAGGGCAATGGCTCTGAGCAGAGAAATGCTGGCTCAGGTCTTTGGTGGCTGGCTAAACATGAAAGAAACCTGAAGAAAACAGCTGCAAGCAGCTGCCACGTTCTTCTTGTAACGTGGAGCACTGGGTTGTTAGCACGTCTGGGGTCTGCAGGGTTTGGCTCTCCCCCATCAAAGAGCTCCAGTATGGAAAATTCACCTTGCTGCTCTGCCGCAGATGGCTTCCTAGTGCGTGTTTGCCTGGCCACATGCTCCTGCTGCGGTGTTCGTTTAAGAAGAGAGGGGGAGGAGGGGAAAACAACCCTCTTTGCAGAGTATAGTTATACGTGTGTCTATGTTCATGTGTATGTACACTCAGACGTATTAAACACATACAGCAAAGAAAAGAGACAATTATTAAGACAAATATTCTGTCTCAATTCATTTTGTTCTTCATTTTCCCATCAGGAATGTAATAGCTAAATTTATAGTGTTGAGTCTGGGCTATAAATTCCATTATTTTCAGTGACTGTATCAATTACATCCCTCGAAAGGGACCCCAAGGCAAGGGGAGAAAATTGGAGACAAAATCTTCAGAAGAGGGAGTACATGGGAGGTGGAGAGGCAGCACTGCCTCTATTTTTCCTTCCTCATTACCCGTAAGCAGTACTGTATCCCCCCATAATGGTCTGTGCAGTTTGTTGGCGCTCCGGCTGGCGTCCCACCAGCGCACGGGGAGACGAAGATCACAAGTGTGTCGCTGCGGAAATAATTGTGGTGCTGCAAACACTGGTGCTGACTCAAAAGGGGAGCAGGAAATGGTCTTGTCTGAATATAAATGTGTTTTTTTTTTTTTTAAGATTGAATCTTTCGAGAGGAAAACAATGCATCTGTTTGAAAAGATACTGAAATGAGTGAAGTACTCATCTCCTGTCCTTGAGCTGAAAATGATTTTATTTCTTTTAGAAGGCCTTTAGCTCTGGGACAAGCTTGAAGAGAGAAAGCATAATAACAAAGAGCAGCGTGCTGAGATGAGAAGTTGTTTCTCTGACAAGACTTCTTTGTGGGGTTTGCTATTGCTCCTTCTCTTGCTGCAGATGACTGAACAGCGCTGGCTGCAGGAGGCTGAGTGCTCTCGGTTGGCATGGACATGGCTGTTGAGGACACGTTGCTTGCTCTGGAGCTGGGCTTCCTCCCTGCATCTCTCTCCATGTTGCAGAGCTGGGCTGTAGAAGACAGCTTGGATATTAAAAGGAAGCAAGGCAGGAGCATGTCCTTGTTGACGGGAAGGAAAAGGGATACTGTGCCAGGCTCGGATGCGCCATGCATCCGAAATGGTTTCAAACCTTAGTTCCAGATGTGTGCCAAAGTCCAGGTTCTGAAGATTTCAGGACAAAAATCTCATTCATGTTTCAAAACAGCTCAGGCTGCTGGGCTTTTTGGGAGCTGCATAGGAGAGCTACTAAGGGTGTTTCTGTACAACTGTTCTGGGTCCCTTCAGTAGCAGAGCAGTGCTTCACGGAGTGGTTATAGTTGGAAGGAGCCTCTGGAGGGAACCTGCTCTGGGAAGGTCTGCTTGCTGACCTGCTGCTGTGCAGCCTTGATTGCTGCCTTGACCGGCAGTTTTCGTTCATCAAAATACTTACATCCTCAGCATGGTTATAAACGAAAGTTTTCTTCTGTTCGCATCCTTTGCTTCAGCAGGCTTTGTGTTTCAACATGTTTTAGTCTACCCTTGTCGGACAGGTTTTCTGCTCCCTCTGTAACCTTGGATGTTGGTGTGACTTTATTGGGCATGAGTGGTGAGAATCGCTGGGATATTCCCCACACCCAGCAGTGCCACATGGCCCTGCCTCTGCGGGAAACACCCAACGCCTTCAGGCATCACGGTGGTCTTTCATGTCTCCTGTCACTTCCAAGTGGTGCAATGAGCAGCAGAAGTTGTTGGGGTTTGTCCAGTGCATCACACCCCTGTCTGGCCTCAGAGAGGGGAGGGTGGGAAACAGGAGGAGAGGAAGGCTCAAGGGCACCAGAGTCTGCAGCTGGGACTCCAGGGGGTGTGGAAGAGACCTACACCAGGGTGTGAACTGAGAGCGTTTCTCCAACCGGAGCCATCACGTTCTGCCTAGCGTCCCCCAGCCAGCAGCACAGGATCCCATCTCTGCTCAGAGCCTAGAGCCAGCTCCCACCCCAGTCCTGAGTTCTCCCTGCTCATCTTGTGCCTTTTCCAGCTCCCTGCTGCCCTGGCAAGGCTTTAGTTTTCTTACGCTGTTGTTAATTCTCCAAAAATGTTGAGTAAGATGAATTCTTGGAGATTTTCATCAAGAATTTCTTTCCTCTTAGTGCTGTGCCCTTCAGCTCCTGTTGAGGCTTTTACCCATGTCACAGCTTCTACTAAATCTTGTCTTCTCAAGCTTAGCTGATGACAAATGCTTTATGGAAATCTGGATGAAACCTGCTGCATCTCATTTGCCTAGAAAATCTCTCACAGAAAGACAGCAGGTTGTGCTTCTTGGAAAGAGATGGGGTGTGGAGGGGGAGGTTGTCCTTGTGATAAATATTAGACTTAATGAAGACTGCTGATGGACACCATTGCATGCTGCAGTCCTTTGTTTCTTTCAGCATAAGATGGATGGTGGTTTCCAGTACTTTCCCCACATCTTGGTGTGCCTCCTGTTTTGCAGGATCCCCACCCCATCGCTCAGCCCTGCACTCCTCAGCAGAAGCTGCCGATTTGTGCCAGTTGCCATTTCATAGCTCTCCTACTCCTGCCTGCAGAGACTTGGTCTTGTGGTTTTTTCCTTTTATGTATTAGTTTATAATTAAAGGATTTTGTATTGAGAGCATTAGGATATGACCTGCCTTACCTCCATAAATACGTATTTTTTCTTACTTGCTTTAAAGGCTTTAAAAACATCCTCTTGGAAATTCATGCAGATGATATTTAGACATGCAGATATGCACTCCTGTTTTGCATGAATGTTTGACCTTGGGCAGAGCTGTTCAATGCAGGATGGATGTGTTGTGGCTGCATTTAATCATCTGAAGCAGAGATGAAGCCTTGAAAAACCACATAGACCCAATTCCCAATTCCCAGCCTCTGGATGGTAATGAACTTCTGAGAAATAGCTAATCAATAAATTGAACAAAAGACTCAGGCAGCTAAACCACTTTGTCAGGGCCTTAATTACAATTGCAGAAATAAATCGGGATGGGGGTGGTGGCTGGGAGCCTTCGCCAGACAAAACTAACCCTTTGCAAACTGAGCTAACCCTTTATGAGCTGCACTGAGCACGTCGATGGGAGCGTTAGGGCTTTGTGCGTGTCCTTAGGGTGCTCTGAGTGGGTGAATGGCCCGAGACTATGCCCTACTGCACACCCAGCAAGCCTTCATGGGGTGGAGGTTTGGGCTGGCCCCAAGCTCTGAAGCTGCTGGAGGTGTATTTAATAGGAGGGAGAGTTGGATCCAAAGAAGCAAGCCATGCCAGGGCAAGCTAGGTTGTTTAGAACCAGATGCAGACAGCAGGATAAGGAAGGACATCTGAGGACAGGAGGTGAGAGGCGGGCCAGCAGCCTGTCTTCCCCCCACTTCCCTTGGGATGTTTTCCAGTATTCCCAGCGCTGCTGGCAGCAGGGTGATGGAGCTGTGGAGGCTGTCGGCTAAGCCCTGGGAGGCTTGCCTGTTCTTGGTGCAATTATAGCAGCAGGCATTTCACGTGCATGTCCCCTGGCAGCATGCACTGGAAAACAAAGGGAAATATCCTTTGGGGTTGTCTGGGAGATGTGTTTTTGCCTTAAGAAATATTACAGAATAACAGCCAGCCGGGTTGGTGCCCAGATGTGGAGTAGGGATCGAGCGCAGGAGGGTGGAGGGTGCCACAGGGGCTGGGGGCATGTGGTGGGGGAAAGCAAAGGTACAGAGGGGCTTTCGGCTTCCTAAGGGGCCCTGCATCTTTGGCACCTCGTGCCCAAGTGCTGCCTTTCAGAGAGTTGGCAAGGCCTTCAAGGGGCATGTCCTTGAGTGTGGGAGGTGTGTAAAATGGGGCAGAACAGCACCATTTCCCAGGTCAGCTTTGGCCCTTGGACTCTCTCTGAAGGCTGGGTTGCCCCCTGCAAGCTGCTTCTCACCTTTGCCAGGCAAGCTGGTCAAGAATGGGTTTACTGCCTGCCTCCTTGCTTTCAGGAGTCCTTGGGCTTTGCAGAAACCAACCCCTGAGTGCCATAAACTCCCCAGCAGCAAAGTGCCACCAAGCCCCAACCTCTGCAGCATGGAAGGAGCAGGGAACACTTCATGCCTGTCCAATAGAGCTGGGGAACGGCTCTGTAATGATGCAACAACAGCTGATGGTGACATGGAGCTGCTGGGGATAAGAGTTTCTGCAAGGTGCTCTGCCTTTGTGGCCAGGTTTGTCCTGAAGCAGGAGATAAATCTCCATCCCAGCGCAGTGATGATGCTCACGGAGCGGTCCCTGGGATATGAGAGAGTAGCTGCTGTCGGCACTGTGTTTACTGCACAGATAAAATATTTACAGCTCCATCTTTGGTGGGAGATGTGACTCTTCCCATCCTCATGAAGGTCACTGGAAAGTCAGTCAAATTTATTGATGGTTTATGGCACTTTTGTGCTGGAAAGCAAGGTTACAGTGTTATATACCAACACGTGGCAGGCACAGAGGGCTGGAGGAGAGGAGAGGGAAGGAGGAGCAGCTCCTTGTGCATCCTTGGCTCGGCCCCCACATCCGTGTTGTTTGTAATTAAATGATAAGCTCCAAACAGCAGAGCATGTGCAGGGCTCCTAGCAGGCTGCGGCCCCGCGTCTCGCTGCCAAAGCTTTTGCTGTGCTAATGCATGCTCCTTCAGAGGGAGCTGGGGCTTGTTTTGTTTTTGCAAGCTGTGTGCACGGTGGTGGTTGCGTAGGGAAGTTATGTTCTGCTGTGGAAAGAGCAGCCTGCCTCTCGCTTCTCATTAACTGTGATTTCTGTCAGTGGGCTAGTATTAGGGCTGCACTGTAGGGACACTCAGCACGAAGGTGGCTCCTGCCTTGGGGAGCTGGGAGACCTCTGGACTTGGAGGGACTTTTCCTAGCAGGGCTGAGTGGAACTGGGAGCATCCAAGTTCCTGGGTCTGCACCCAGCTCTGGGCTGTGCTCAACACCCTCTTTTCAGGCACAACCCGTCCCTCTGGGCTGGTCCAGCATGCCAGGAGCTCTGCTTTTGGAGGTTATCAGCACAGCAGCACATTTTCCTTATTCCCTCACCCACTGCCTTAAATTGCCCTGCATGAGTGGGATGAGGACATGGCTCATCACTGCCTTTCCAGGGGTGCCATGTGTCCCACACCTCACTGGTGCCTGGGGTCTGCCCCACGGGGAGGAGCATGAGATGGCTTTTGGGAGCCTCCTTGCAGGTGTGTTTTCCAGGCCTCCATGAAAACGCTATGGCAAAATGCACAGGACATAGCACCATGTTCAGATGTCACTTGCCAGCCTACAGAAAATGTTTAGAGATTGGTTTAATGCCTGTCTGCACCAATAGGGAGGTAGGATTGGCTTTACACTCGTTGCATTTCCATTTGGTGTCTTCTGTACGCCCACAACAGGGCAGGGTAGAACACCCCATGTGCTTCCCCTTCCAAATACAGGGAGGGGGGCAGGGGATGCCTGCAGTTGTCAGAAGCTGTGTGTGGGAGAGGGCTGGCAACTCCCAGCAGAAGAGTTCCCTTCTTTGCTTGTTGCAAAACAATTTGTATTTCAGTGAGCGACAGTAAAGACTGGGTCTGCAGGGCTCTCTTCTTGTCAGATCGTTTGAGAGTTCAGCAGTGAGCAGAGAATTCCTTGAACCACAGGAGCAAACTTAAAGGCCGCTCCATATAATAGGACAGGCGCTGTCCAGGCCAGCCCGTGGGTCAGGGCAGAGCAGGGGACAGGAGCAGCAGAGATGGAAACTTGCCTTTTTCTGAGCAAAACACACTGTGCTGTAATGCAAAGCTTTCAAATGCCCTCATAATTCAGTTGCGTGGCTCCAGACCATGCCACAGCCTTTCTCCTCTGAGGGCTATGAAGTGTTTATTTCTGAACCACGACTTCCCCTTTAACAAGGAAGGCTGGAAGGCAGATAAATGAGAAATACAGGAGGAAGATGGGAATTAAATGCTGCCTGTTTCTGTCGGCTCCTGGTCCTGTTTAAAGCCTGATAATAGAAAGGCTTCTCTGCGATCATATTGCTAAGAAGGTTTGAGTCTGAGCATGCCACAAAACCAAGCCAGCCTGGTGGTTAATAACACCCATCCGCATGGCAACGCACTGCAGGGAAGTTGGGGCTGGCCCTGAGTTCCCACTGGGACACGAACATCTTGCAGCAAATTCCCTCTTCCTGACCTCACCCTAAAAAATGATCTGCAGGAAACTGAAGGCGTCTGTCTGATCTGCTCCCAGGGAAAGGAAATCTTGAGAGCATTTGACAAAGAACGCCGAGCTGAAATTAAATATCGTAATGATATAAAACAGTAAGCAGATCTGCTTGACAGCCTTGACAGCTATTTGTTATAGAAAACAGCGTTTATGATGTCAGTCCTATAAGGGAATGTGTTTGAATTAAAATAATTACAGCAGATAGTACAACAAAGACTCCCTGTAGTCAATCATCCTGCACAAGTACACTCTACAAAATCTTCCCAATGAGTGAGGGAAGCGCAGGGACTAGAGCCTAGCAAATAAACACAGAGAGGAAGCCGCACCGCAGTCAGGTGACTGCCTTCAGAGCCACAAAATTTCCTTCTTTTTACAAGTTGAGACAAATGGTGATGTTTTACCATTTATTTTTGGTATTTCCCTTTCAGCTTCCACCTATGTCCAGATAATGGAGAATGTTTTGGGAAGGGTGCAGGAGGCTGCGCCTCGTTCTCCATGCAGAAGCCCTCTTGTGATTGCCATTTCTTACTGCTCACAGAAACAGTGTGCAGCACTAGCACAGAAGTGCCAGCGGTGAACAGCTGAAATCAGTGGAGGTTTTCTCCTTCCCAAGCATGCTTGAGGTTTGTGTCCTATTTTAACATTGTTTTGGTGTGCTCTGAGCATTCACAAGTGTGTACTTGCTCCTGAGAGTAATGCATCAGTGGCTATTCTGCTGATAAATTGGGTCTAGCTTTATTTGAAAGGGGATACTTTTACCCCATAACTTTTGATTGCATGTAAATTGCCTAGCAAGTTGTATAAAATTAGGCAGGAGAGGATCTTTATTTATTTTTTTTTCCTGGGAATTCCAAACACTTTGCAGGTTTGCAAGGCCAATACCTTTGTCAGCACTTCAGAGCTCTTGCATAAAAGCAATTACTGGCATTTGTTTCTCTCCTTGCTTTTATTCTTCATTGGTCAGCCCTTTCCACCAGCATATTCACTGCAAATACGTGCTCCTGGGTGCCCAGCTGGTGTATTCACAGGTGTGTTATGGGGGAGCACAGAGCCACAGAGAAAAACCAGCAGAGTCCAAATGAAAGGAGTAGAGGTAAAAATTTGTTGTTTTCCTTTTGCATTGCATTCCATGCTGATCCCATTCTTCCCAAGAAGTGCTGTCCCTGTCTCGTCCCAAATAGTCTCTTTATAGTTTAATTCTAGTAATGAGATTTGACAAATGAAGAGAGCAAACCTAAAAGTAAAAACACGGAAATTGGTAGCCCTGTGCTCTAAAGTGAAAATGGCTCAAACAGTGTCCTGTGACCTTCTGTGGCTTCTCAATCCCATCAGTCCCAGTGAAAATGTGCCGTATCCTGCCGCCTGCATCCCAACAGCAGCTGATGTGTCAGGAGCAAGAGCACCCCGTGCTGCTCTCAGTGCCTGCAACGTGTGACCTGACACCATCCACCCGGCAGCAAAACCACCCTCACGCGGACGGGCTGCATCCACGTGTCACGCCCCGCAGGCACCAGCCTGCCAGAGAGCTTTAGTGCACTTCTTCGCTTTGCAAGGTCTGAGGGAGCCCGGGTGTCGCAGCTTGGTGTCACTTTGTCTCAGCGTTGCCCCAAGGTGCAGATGAAGCCCTTTGGTGTCAGGTTGGTGTCTAAGGGAAAGCCTGGTTTGCCTGCTGAAGGGGTGTTTTGTGCCTGGGCGTTGTGGAGGGCTGAGTCCTCACGATGGAGGCAGGGATGATTACCCTTGGCCTCAGCTAAAGGAAAGGCTGCAGGAGTGACTCGAGGAGCTGCTGCCTGCCCATGCCCAGTGCCTGGGGATGCTGCTCCCTGTCTGCTCCACCAGCAGCCTGAGGCACCCCTACAGCAGGAGCTGTGTCAGGATCATCCAAGAAATTGCTACAGCATCGCTCTGCCCATTTTTATTGTTTTTCTAGCATCCTGAGCACCCCACGGCAGCACTGTCCAAGACTTGTTCCCAAGACTGAGGGGATTCTTCAACAAAAATGAGGGATCCTGTCCCTCTTTCAGCTTAGATTTCGTATATGTGACACCTGCAGTGAGGAAGTTCTCTTTAATCCCCTGGAAGCTGTGAAGGCAGGAAATCTGCAGAGCGTCTGGGCTGTGCAACGGCCAGCTCGGGAAGGGAGAGAGCTGTTCTGCCCAGCTTGCCATTTCTTGGCTCCAAACAGTTTCAGTGGAACCCTTGATGCTGTTTGAACACTGGGTGGGTTGAGATTTTTTTTCTTGGTGTGTAGTTTAATTACAGTGAGGCTGTGCACTGACTCTCCATTAATAATACAGTGAATTTCAGCAGCAGATTAAATTTCTCTAAAGTAGTAAATTGCAGGGGAAAGTGGAGGAAAGTCATGGTGGAGGAAAATAAGTACATTATAGGTCCTTTATTAGATAGAAGCCCATGGCATCAGGCAGACGGGTTCTTACAAATACACACATATGAGAAAAACAGGCACTGCATCAATCAGCTTATCAAAATCACTTAAAAGAAATGGGCTTCTGCCGAACGCGTGGAGCGCAATAAAACATCAGTGTAACGCTGGACGTATATTAACTGGCACAGAAAGATTATGACATGTCCATTACCGAGCTTCCTCTCACTGCTGGCTCTAGAGAGGTCCGGATTCCTGCCTAATGCATTCCTCTACCCCCCGCCCCAAACTTTATTTTATTACCCTTGTTATAAGCAGGCACGCTATAAAATGACATTAGAAACAGAACAGCCACATGAGAGATGCTGAGTCTGCCCTGAACATCAAATGCACTTCATAAGGGGTATGTAAATAGTCTGCTAATCCAGCGCTATCCGAGAGCACAAAAGAAATGGGGAGTGGGGAAAAGCCCTGTGCAAGCACTTCTGGTCCTGTTGTGCAGTGCCTGCCCCTCCAGCATCACTGTGCCGGCCAGTGCCCACCCTGCTGGGTCTGGGCATGGGGTTAGCCTTGGTTTGGCTAACAATTAACACCCGAGCGTTAATGGGCATGGCTGCCACCTCCAGCACGGGCTTTTCTCAAGGAAGCAGATGTTTCATCTGTGCCAGCAGGCTGCAGTGCCCTGGGAGCCGAGAGATGGGAGAGCAGCTCAGGCTGTCAGCCCTGCCTTGGCACCCAGCTCGTACCCAGAGGTGCCAGTGCTCAGGTGTGAGTGACACAGGCTTTAAGGTGTCACTCAGCAGAGGCAGCCCTTCGTGCAGGTATCGAAATGCTGGCGCTGCTGCGGCTGGGTGGGCTGTACCCGTAGGGATGTAGGAGGAAGCAGCTGCGGCAGGGCTTGGGGCAGGCAGGCACGTGCAAACGCGCACCGCGTACACGAGGTGCCAGAGGTATCCGTGTGACATACCAGGAAACCATTTTTAAAGCCAATTTTTGGCCCTAGCGACTATGCATAGAATCAAATGAGATGAAGGAATTTTTCAACCCAAACCATAAGAGACCCTGGGGGGGGACACAGGATTATGGACACTTATAACTAATGCAAAATAAACAAGGCAAAATTATATGTAATTACTCCTAAAGTCATTTGCTTGTTTCAGTAATTGACCTGTGCATTCTTTAATCTTTAATGCTCCTTTAAAATTCAGCCTCAGGGACTCATAACATTTATTGACGTTTGTCATGGTTAAGGCTCTGGAGGAACTGGGCTTTATTAGAAGTCTTCAAAGAAATATCAGTTTAGGGATAAGCAGCATTAATATTTTGTACACAACATCATCTGCTTAGAAGGCTTTCCTACATTTCTTTATGTCTTACAAAAAGTAAGCAGCAGCAAAAAAAAAAAAAAAAAAAAGGCAATTCTAGGAGGGGCTCTATAAGGAACCTGCTGCTGCTGCTTGGGGGAATTTTATTAATAAAAATGTGAAATTATCTTTTAAAAATAAAAAGGGCTGATGTAAGATACTTGATGTTCCTGTTGGTGGTGGCAGGATAGTTTTGCCCTAGGCTGGGCGGAGAGGGTGTAGGCAGTGCTTTAGAGGAGCTGATCCCTGCCCGGCCTGGCCCGCTCGTGTTCTCCCATCTGCAGAAACGCTGCCCTCCTTCCTGTGACCTACGAGGGGGAAGCTCACAGAACAGCCTGAGCTGTTGCAGACCGGGTCAGAGCACAAGTGCAAGTGCCCACCAGAGCTGGGGGGAGTTTCTTCATTGCTTCCCATGATTGTCTACGGAGGTTTTGTCATTGGAGAACTTTGGAGGGGAACAAAAAAAAAAAAAGAAAAAGAAAAAGTCAGGGAGTGCAAGCTGCATGCGCTCTGCCTGTTCAGCAGGCTGTTACCCTCTTAGAAACCTGTTCACTTTGCACTCTGCCCCAAGCCCTCGTGTCCCTAGTTTGGTGCTGGGTGGTGCCGTGCCTGCAGCTCCTCGTGCTGCCACTGCACTGTGCAGGGAAGGTTCAGGGTGAGGCTGCTTCTGCTTTGTCCTGAGTGCAGCCTGAGCACCGAGGGAAGGTGGGACCTGTCCTCACTCCTTCTGTTCATTCAATATCAAAGCAGTGAGATCGCCACGGGGCCAATCACACCAGGGACTCACCCTGAAAAGAAGGTCTCAGCAAATGGTGTTTTTAAGGAATTTGTCCAGATTTCCTCACCATGTAGAAAAAACTCAGAATTTTTTGTTAAAGAAATGACAGAAATGAGTGCTTTAATGATTGTTGTAGTTACGGAGCTATTAAAGTAATGGACTTGTGTTTAAATAAGAGGGCCAGGCTGGAAAACCTCGTGACTGAGTTGTCATTTTCAGAAATACTCAGGTTGCTGCCAGTGAGTCTCTTTGTGGGTGGAAGGTCTGGAGATGTCAGCAGCTTCCTTAGGAAGCTCATGTGGTCTTGTTGTCACCATCCTTGCCTCTCCACCTGATGTGCTGGCAAATGGGCTGGTACCAGCCGATGGGTTTGAACCTCTTTGTCTCTGGTGGCTTTCCCTGCCTGTGCCATTGTGGTGCCGGAGCAGGGTTTCCAGCAGTGGCAGAGTTGAGCTGCCTCTCACATTAAGCACCAGAGATTTCATTAAATGGCAGAGGAGGGAGCCTGTGTGGAGGGGAGGTTCACCCCAGAGACATTACAGATTGTCTCATGCTATTTAAGTGGGCTAAAATTAGAGGGAAAGAATCTGCAGCTAATTGGACTTGTGCATTAATCATAGTCTGCTGCTGGAGTACTTCACCCATTAGAATGTGTTAATTTGGTAATTACAAGGTGGGGGGGAGGTCTCTCTTTGTAATCCAGAGCCCTTCTTCATGCTTACTGCACATATCAGACACAGGTACGGGGGGGCTGGAGGCAGGATTACAGGGGAGCGAGCTGCCTGTTACCACCTCCTTCCCCACAGCGAACACGCAGCCTCCCCTGCTCGAGACACCTATAATTAGGCTAGGTTAGATATTGGGAGCAGAAGGTCTTTCTTTTAACAGGCTTTCAGTTAACAGGTAATTAATTGTATCTCAGTTTCCATTGTAACTTTTTCCCCTCTCTTGTTATGAGCAGTAATGCAAATGCTCAGTGGCCTCCTGTGCTTGGGGAAGGAGTTTCTCCTTGCTCCTCTTTTTGTGAGGTTCCTCTGAGGCCCATGTTGGAGAGCTGGTGGTGGAGCCCGCAGAACTGCTCCTGCCCCTGCCCTCATTGCTGACGGTCCCAGCTTGCAGCAGTTGATCCTTCAGCCGGGATGCGATAAGTCATTTCCTCCCCTGTGCCGTGTGTTGGGTTGCATTTGTGCTAACTGCTGCCGTGCTCCTGCCAGCCCTGCTCCTATGGGGTTTGGCTGGGTTCAGAGGTGCTTCATAAACCAGGGCAGATGGAAAAATAGAGAGGACAGCTAACAGGATGGGCAACAGGCAGAAAATTCAGGCTGGAAAATGCAAGAGACAAAACACTGAGACAGCCAGCACAAAATATGGATTTTCAGAGGGGTGTGAAACACTAATGAGTAAAAACACTGCGATGGATATGCTCTAATGAGAGGGAAATCAGAGTGGAGCGAGGCAGCGCAGACACCAGTGCCTGTGTTTTAGCAGACGGCTCTGTTTGCAGCTCTGTTCTTGGAGGCAGTCCTTGGGAAAAGGGCTCTTCATGCAAAATCTCCTTTTATTTTTTTTCCTCTCGCTGTGTGTATTTGCTGGGCTGGTAGCCCCTCAGGGTGGGTGATGTACACTGCACTCATTTCTGGACAGGGTAAAGTTTGTTAGCAGGATCCCACCACCCCGATGGAGTGCTGTTCAAGCTGCCCTGCCGTCCCCCAGCCCATCTCCCTGCAATCCCAGCAGCTCTGCCACCAGCGCAGGGGTCGCAGCCTGCGATGGATTTGCGGGAAGTGTCGGCGGGCGCGGGCAGCCCTTGCAAACACCGACCTGAAAAGCTGACCTCCACAAACCACATCATTTTCCACTTGGGCACCTCCAGATTGGCTCTCCAGATCTGCAGAACCGGGAGGCTAGTTCTGGCTCGGTCGCAATGATTTGCTGGCTCGTTAGCACTAACTCCTTGAAGGGGCACCTTTGGTGTTAGTAAGCCAATGTAGCCCCCCCCCATTACATCTCCTTGTAAATTCCACGTTGCTAACCCCAAGATCAGTAGTTGTGTGGGCAGAATAAGAAAGCTGCCCTCAAACAGGTTCAGCGCTGTATCACAGCCAAAAAAAAAACCTTCCAGAAGATTTGCTAATGAAGAAATTGGTGACAGAGGAACGTGAAGAGGAGCTCAGTGCTTTAGTGCACTTTTCCTGCACTTTAGTGTCATGGTTTGGGGTTCTCAAAGAGCATCTTTTCCAGTCTTGTGAAACAGGAATAAACCAGCAGCAGGTACAAGGGGTGTTTGTACAACAGATTTTGAGTTTAAATTTGAACAGAATTGCAATATACAGCTGGAAAAGCAGAGGGGGTTAAAACAACTCAGTCCTTCTCAAATAAGTTATTTGCCATTTCTGGAGCTTGTAGAACAAAGCTGGAAGTTAGCACTGAAGTTCTTGTGAGAGTGATCTTTTTAGTACCACAAAGCGTGTAGGTGGGCTCCAGACTGTACCTGTTGGAATAAAGTGATGACCACCCCCGTTAAGTGGGTTTCACCGGCTCCTATTTTGGGGATGACTAATGTGAATCCTCGTTCAACAAAACACATGATTAAGGGATAATTTTGTTGAAACAGATTCATAGTGTGCATTGACTAGGTGTGAAAGGCGACTCCTCTGCGCCAGCCGCTTTGCACACCCAGGCTGTGCTGCTGGACTTAATTAGCAGAGCCGGATCCGTGCTGGTCGGAGCAGCTGGCAGGTGATCATCCAGAGCTCTCAGGGTTGGTGCTAGCCTTGGTCTCTGCTGGGAGGAGTGGCAGTGGGCTGTTTGAAAACTGCTGTGAGAGGAGTTTGTCTTCAGTGGTGACAGATTAAAACTTAGCTAACTTCCAATGACGTCTGGTCATTGCTGTTGCTAAAGCTATGGCTTTCTGTCTCACCAGAAATGGAGCTGTTTGCAAATGTCTCTCTATTTTTTATTTACCTACTCACTGAAAAGATTTTTTTTTTCCAAAGTTCCTTGGGATAGTTCAATTCTGAAAATTTTCAAGTGTTGAAATGAAATTTTGGAATCCTGAACACTCCTTTTGATTGCCTTATGCTTTTGTTATGGCTCTACCACCACTCTCTTTTCTCTCATGCCCTGTCAAACTGGCAGATGTCTTGCAGGAGGCACTGTTCTTCACAGAAGATAAGGTGTTTTGATCAGTATTTCATAGTTTCCATTACTTAAAATATAGCAAATAAAAAGTAGCATTTTGCCTACTATTTTGGTAGGTGAACACTAGTCACAATAGACAAAGTAATGCACAATTATCATAAATACAAGAATGCAATGCATGTTGCATTGACATTTCATATTGTTCTTAAACAGAAGGCTTTACAAAATGCCATCATTTCACATGAAATTTGTCAGTAATATTTTTCAGTGATTGTTTTCCTTCTTGTTTTTGCTCCTCCAAGCCTGCAGGCAGTCTGCAGTGTGAGCAAGTCTGTGGGGCAGAGCAGAGCCAGTCCCCACCTCCGGTCCCCGAGGCTGGTGGCTGCCGCAGAGCTGTTTGTTAGCGTTGGGTTCTGCAGCTCTGTTGATGCACCAGACCTGTTTATTTTCAGCAAAAAGGACACCGACATACTGCAGGCGAGGTTACCAAAGTGTGTTACCGACCCAGCTACATGGACTGGAGCCTTGGCATTACCCAGACCAGCTCCTGACCACAGCTCAATGTCCCCAGAGCGTTGCAGGCAGCTGTTGGCCACCTGGTTGCTCATGCCTCAAGAAAATAATTTTGCGCTGCTCCAAGGCTCTCCACACCCCACATCTGGCCTTCTTCTCACGTCCAGTGGCTATGGTTGCAGGGGCTGCTTGCTGTGCTTTTGTGGACATCCAGCAGCCCATGAACCATGGGTTAGGAAAGAACCATGGGTTAGGAAACCCTTGGCACCGTCTTGCACTCGGTTGTATTGTACAAGCTCTGAGTAGAAGTGACAATTTTGACCTTGGCAATGAATAGAGGGATCCTCTGGGTGTGTGTCAGAAAAGCTGAGCCCTTGTACAGGGTCTCACAGCTTGTGCAGCCAAAACTGCCTCATGGCCCAGTCGTAGCCCAGGTCCTGCAGCCCAGGGATGGGGATGACCTACATGGACAAATGGGAGTGGTAGCAGAGGGCTGAGGGCACAGCAGGACAGCTGTCATTGCAGCTCTCATCACAGGGGGCTGCTCCTCCTGCACATCTGCAGCAGAGACATTGCTGCTCTTGGGGTTCCCTTGCTGCAAGACATCAGAGCTGTTATGGGGATGGTGTGCTCCCACAGGGCAGGGGCGGGAGGAACCCAGGGCTGCTGAGCTTCTGCTGGGAAGGGCTCTGCCTTCCCCTTTTTTTCTTTTCGTAACCTAACTTCTTTTAAACTCCATATTTAAAAATGCATTTCAGCACGTTTATAGGTACAGACACAGAGCTGAGCCAACACACGTGTGTGTGTGTGTGTGTGTGTGTGTGTGTGTGTATGCATTTAGGTTAGTATGGATGTGCTTTAGAGTGAGCTATTGCTGTCTTTAGAGAGATGGCATTGGAAACCTGTTGTGTTTTCGGCATTTTATGCAAACACATTGTCTTGCACAGAATAGCATGTCATGTAGCATAAATCTGCAGGAAGCTAGCATTTGTGTGGCTCCTCACTTCTAATGCATCCTGATGCCAGGTAATTAGTCTGCGCCGTTTGCATCTCTTAAAACCTTCCCTGGGAAGACGCTGCTGCTCAGCTGTTGTAGTTCTTCTTTTGGCTGCTCAGCCCTGGCAAACGCACCCAAAGAGAACAGAGCGATGTGTCGCTGGGCTGCACTGAAGCCAGCGGTGAGGGACGAGTTCTTTGCCCTTTGCTGAGGTCCTGCAGGGCAGTTCTGCTGCGAGCAGATCGAATGGTCCCTACCTGTGCCCTCAGGTCTGCAGGAGGCTGGTGGATGCTGGACCACGAGCACGGATCTGTGCCGCTTTGCCCCCCATGCTCCATTATTTCCACGTTTTTTGAGAGGGGAAATGAAGCAGAAAAGTTGTCTGCTGTGAGCGTGGCAGAAGGGAGCGCTGGTGCTGGGAGCGCCGCTGAGCCCTGATTCCTCCTCCTTGCCTTTAACTGTGTCCTTCGAAAGCAGAGTCCTCCAGCGCTAGGAGAGGATGATGGCAAACTGCCTTGTTAACCTATTTTAAGTAAATCTGTATTGAGCTTCCTGCTGTGCCTAAGAGCTGGAAGTCCCAGTAGAGTTTTGTATTTTATCCCTGAGCTAGCTTTCTCTGGACTTTAATTCCCCACTTCCTTTCTCTCCTACCCCAAAAGAAGTGCAAATTTAATTTCACAGGAAATAAGAATATACTTGAATAAGACAATTTTTTTTTTTTTTT
>VXAV01003564.1:0-26441 GCA_013399715.1 Alectura lathami
GGTATAAAAAAAAAAAAAAAAAAACACCTTGATGGCCTTTAATGATATTAGTAAAACCTTTGTCTTAAGCATAGGTGACAGCACTTTTGTGTGTAGTTCTGTGCTTGATTTCTCACAGTTGTTGACAACATAGAGTGAACTTCTGATGGGTACACAAGAAATAAAACTGCAGTTACCAACATCTTCTAATAATATATTTTTTTTTGTTATTTTACTATTAATACATTTTTAATAGTATTTCTTACTATTTATCTGCCTTAAAAAAAATTGATAACCATTTATTTGTTTCTCCATGTTGCCCTGCAAGTTTTTGAAATGCTTTTCAACAGTTTTGCCCTAAAACAATTCTACAGCAGTGTGGTATTTAGTTCTCCAAACATGTCTGTACTAAAACTGTGCTGAAGAGGAAGGAAAATTCTAGTAGCTGAGTTGTCTTTGTCCCTGCTGACAGTTAAAGAATCAGACCTGGAATCAGAAGCATTTTTTTCCAGACATACGTGAGAGCTTACATAGTATGATATTCCAGTGGTAAGGATAGGACATTAGTACCGCTTTTACTTAGATAAGCTATTAACATACTGCATCTGTTGGGAGAATCTCTCAGTCACTTCTTTGCTACACAAAAAAAAATTCTTTACAATAATTTGTAAATCTCCATTTTGAAGAGCCAAGGCAGAAAAGCCTAGTGAACAGAAACGTGTATTTTTAACATGTGATGGTGCTTTGTGCAGTGTCTCGTTCATACTGTAGCAGGTGGTTGCGCTCCAGGCGTGGACAGTGCTTTGCCTGGGGTAATTCACATCTGCAGCTCTCTGTGTGTTGTTCAAATATAATGAAGTGTACCCAGAATTGCCTGAATGTGCTGTGGCTGTGAAAGCTGGTTCTTTTATTTTGGTTTTCTATCCCTTTAATTGTGGTACAATTTAGAAACCCTCAGATATGGGGAAAAATGCATTTCAGTGTTGGGGTTCCTCTATATAAACTTAGTACTGAGTTCATTTTGGAAAATGGGGTGTATGCTACTAACCAGAGGCATAAGAGAAAGCCACAAAGATTGTTTTGGTATATAAATAAGAAAAGTGAAATTGGACCATGTCATGTACCTAGATCTTACCATATCTAAAGAATATTTACTGTATTTAGTCAAGATATACAGAAAAAAGCTACTTATCACAGAATTGGTTGTTTAAAAAAGTGCTGACAGTTGTAATTTCTTCGTATTACGTGTCATATGGCGAATAGTTACCTGAGTGTGCCAGACATTTTGGACTCAGCAGTTGTTTTGGCATTTGTGTCCCCTTTGCTCCATCATCTCCAGAACTTAGTATTATTTTTTTGCAACAGCTGTGCATGAAAAAGGCCAAGGCAAAAAACTGCAAAACATTTTAACTTCAAAGTGGAACTTTTAAATTCATAATGAGTTCATAGGTCAATTGCTATTTTATGAGCAAAAGGAACCAAATATTTTTAGGTATCTTATGCTCTGGTAAAAGATTGAAACAGTTGCAGCATAGAACAGGTTACTGAGGAAAGGTTTCAACATACATTTAGTGAGAAGTTACCACACATCACTGAAATAGTTATGCTACTTACTGTTTGGTCTTTCCTTCTAAACTATAGTGACAGTTAAAATCCAATGATACAGACAGATCAGCAGGCCAGTTCCCTCATTTTATATTTTTATTTTTTTTTAGCACTTGAATGGTTGCCTTTATTCTGAGGGTTCAAATGTAAGTATTAACACTGAGGCCTTGTCTCCTTTGGCTAAATTTATTGCTATAGGTGACATGAGGGGCAGCTCTATTTTTAGGAAGGATGCAGACTCTAACAGCAGCCTTCTTTTGCTTGCATAAGTTAACTATTGAGAGGAGTAAGCTTGGTAACCAGAATGTACATTTGCAGATATAGTTGTATGTATTCTAGTACTTTTTGGGTACACAGGTGTAATTTACAGTTGGGATTTTCTTTGTTTCTGTCCACTTGTTTGTACGGGCAAACTTTCAAATGTGATCTAAATATACTCTCCACCACATATTACACGTACCTGCATGTGCTTCATGTGTGAAAGTGGTTTACTGTGATTTATTTTCAGTTCTGAATAATGATATTAGTCTTCTGTCAATGAAGCACGAAAATAAAACTTTTTTTTTGCACAAATTCTTCAGTGTTGAAGTGGAATGCTTACATAATTTTGAAATAGTGAAATATGTATTATTGAAATATAAAAAATCTTTGAATTTGTGTTATGTCAAATATTGAAAGTTCATTGAAAATCAGTAAATACAACAAAACAAAAACTAGTTGAATGTAAGAAGCTGAGAAGGCAATGGGGAAGCCTTTTTAGAAGGGAAGAGCTCTAGTTTTTGTACCTGGTAAATGAAACAAGAACAAAACGTCATCATGAAGGCATTTAAGCACCGTGTGAGGCTGCGTTGTCGGCAGTTATAAGGTCAAGATAAGGAAAATGAGTATAGTTTCCAAATACTATTTAAACTCTTCTTCAGCTTTCCTTTGTCTCCTGAAGGCAAGCTCATTTCTTGCCCTTGGTTTAGGCAGATGTGCTGTCGTGCTGGGACGCTGACCTGGTCTCAGAGGACAGGGGTGTCCCGCTGGTTGTGAGCAGAATCATCCCTTTAGATTCACAGGGAAAAGGTGATAATTCATTTGGAAGTAACTGAATGGGAAAATTGTTTTGCTTCTCTAATTGGATTTAGGTTTTAGATGTCATTTGAGTTGGCTTTTGTGCTTTACTATAACTTTTTAGTATTCGTGATGTGTAGTCAGAATGCTGCACACAGTGTATTGAGATACCGTGCATGACAATTTTAATGACAGATTGATGATACTTCCCCGGTATGTAATAGTGATTTTAAAAAAATGGAGCCCTGTTTTCCTAGTAATTATCTTTTCCTCTGCAGAACACGGTTAGGTTATTACTGTATTTCATCATTGCTGATTCCAAGTGTTAAATACGCTGAGCTCTGAAAATTCAGAGTAGAATTATTTTTACCTGCCATTCTGTGCTGATGTTTGAGTGCATACTGGATCCATAGCCCACCTCCACATCTAGGAGGTTTATAAACTTTATTTTAAGATATCTGAAATTCATGCACACTCTCTCTCATGCACACTTTCTCATCGCTCCAAGTGCTAGAATTCTAACTTAGACTGAGAATTTGTGTTAAGATCATCAGCTGCTTGCTATGGTACATCTGTTGTATGTGGGATTTCAGAAATCATTGGCTTCGGTGTGTTTGCTCTTCACTCTTGCATACTTTTAAATGCTTGAAACTGCAGTGGGCTGTAGTCATGCTTATTCAACATTCCTCCCAAGAGAAACTTGTATTGAGGAATCAAGTACAAACAAAATAAAGCCTTCAAAATTGCAAAAGTCTGGAGGAAACTGTTACACCTGTCAATTTGTATGTGTTTAATTGCAATTGTAAGGTGACTTAGTAAGTTTCATTTGTCAAACCTATGAACGTTTATATAAATTTAAAATCTAAAGAGCATATGCCTTGCGTATTGTTTGCTGGCTTAGGTTAAACAAATGTTTTATAGTATTTGTTTATTGTAGTCTCTCTTATGTCTCCTTCTGTTACAGGCATCTTGTATGAAATATTTATAGTTCTTTCCTAAGTGATTGTAGCTTATGAATAATTAAAAGAGAGCTAAGGGGGGAAAAAGGCATTGCTGTAGTGTTCGGAATGAGAATTTCCTGTAACTCTGACAACTGTGAATTGCATACATCTGAAAATCAGCAAGGGGAACACATATCAGAAGCAGCAGCATCTAGTTAGCAGAAGTGCTTGAGTTCATGTCTTCGGTGGTTGTGTGGTCATTGAGCAATAGCAATGTTCTAAATCACACAAAAGAAAATACTATTATTCTCTGCCTTAAAAACAGATCATGCTAACTGCTTAATGATCACTGTCACCTAAGTAATACACCTGAAGTAGCAACTCAAGAATTTTCAAAATGGTGTGATGTAGTCCATGACCTTGTGCTGAGAGTTATGGTGGGATGACATATATGGGTGCATGAAAAAGTCTAGTCCTTTAAACTGCATTACCATGACATGATCAATCTGCTGCTCATTTTTTGTGAGCTCAAGTTGCTTGACAGTTAAGGGAGTGCCATGCAGGGTACTTAACACAGTGGAGGAGAGACAGCATACTTTGCTGCTGCATGACTAAATCAGTAGTTTACAGCAAACGCTGCTGTTTTCACTTGTTGGCTGCCCTTGCAGCATTGAGAAATACAAATCTTCCTGCAATGGAGTAAGGTGTCCTTTTCCGTATTATTTTTCATTTATTATTTAGATTTATGTAAACTGAGTACACATATGGCTGTCTGTTGCTGAATGTAAATAGAAGGGCGATTACATGGGAAAAAAAGTGCAGAGGGGCTTTGGCACCCCAGGTCTCACTGAAAATAGTTTCTCTCTTGACACTGAAAATGTGTAAAATATACTGTTTGCGTACAAATACATGCAATTAAGCTACTTTTAGTAATTAGAACTTAGATTCTTCAGAAATACTTTAATATGGTAGGCAAGCTGTAGAGTTAGTTGTTCTTGAACTGATTCTCCCAGGTAAAGATTGAGAGCCTGGCACATTAACAGTTCCCTGAGTTTGTGAACAGAGGACTACCGCCTCCATCTTAGTTTTTCAGAACACTTTCATTGAGTCCTGTTTTTTTCACCATTGCCAAATTTTCTGAAACCTCACTTANGATTGGGTAGCGCGTGGGCCTGCTAGGTAGGAAAGTTGGTAAAGTAACAAACCACCCAACAACAAAACATCTGTGATAAACTTTGGTAAAGATGCTGGGAAGGCTTTGCGAGTGGGAGTTGGAAAGGGTATGGAGGCTTGAGTAAGTGCTCATGCTTACTTCTTGCTGGTCCTCCTTCTTCTTCCTCTCTGAAGCTGAAGAGGAGAACCAGAGAGGTGAGGTTCCTTTCTGCAGAGCCTGATCTTTGTCTGAAATTACAGAAATCTCAGGCACAATTGTTGTGTTATCATTATAAGTCACTAACATACTGTATTTTTGCCTTAAACTGTGAAGCCTGACAGCTGTGCTACAGACGTTACTGATTTTGCCAATTCAGGCAAGTTGTTGTTTATGCCTGATGCAAGAAATGGAAGAACGCAGTGCATTCCTAGCAGCGGAACCTACTTGCAGCTATGAGTGCTTGAAAAAATCTGAGATTAATCTTCAGAATTACTGCTATTAAATCTGGTTGATAGGTCTTGGTGAAAATGTTCGTGGAAGAGAATCTCAGCTGTAGTATCTGGGTATTTAAAACATTATTGAAGAACAAAAAATGAAAACAGAGTTTGAAAGGTTGTGCATGAGTACAGGAAGAGTGTTTTTCTGTTTTTAAGGATGAGAGCAAAGACTTGGGCTTCTTCATTCGTGAGCCTTACTGAAACTTCTGGAGCCAGATTGCTCATCTGATTCCTCCAGTATCTTCATCTGAGTGTAATTTTTGCCATGTTCAGCTTTTCTTGAAGTGAAAAGCATAATTAACTGTTACTCCTTTTCCTGATTATTGGTGACTGAAAAAAAAAAAAAACCTTTTTTTTTTTTTGATATAGTTTTTAAGTAGTATCTTTGCCATGTTTCAGATGTAGTTTCTTACTAGATCAGACATTAGCAGACTGAAATACTTTCTAATTAGTTGACTAGGATTTTCCTTTTCATGCCACTAAATAATTTTAAAGAACTTTCTGTTGATGCAGACACATCACTAAACTCTGTCACAGTTTAGTACTGATCAGTAGGTAGTATTTCCTGGTTTTCATAAATAATGATTGTTTATATGAATTAGGTTAAAATATTGTTTGTTTGGATCTGAAATGTACCTGTTTTGCATTTACTGTGTTTGTGAAAACTGGATGCCTGTTTTACCCCATTGGAAGTACTACCCAGCAGCCTGAACGGTAACTGCCTCCATGAAATCAAAAATGTGGGCTTTGATGCCAAACATAACTCAGTCTTTGGCTCTCTCAGTGCTCCTGGCAGTGTAGGCAGTTTCCTTTGGTGATGCTTATTTTCTTTGAGATCAGACTTTCCTTCCCTTTCCCCTTCTCACCGGTGTCGTGAAGTTAACCTCTGAAACCAAACGATCCTTTATTTTAACATTATAAATGTGTCCTTACTGGATGTATGTACGTATGAAAGAATGCCTCAGTGGCTCAGTGGTGTTCTGGTGTCATTTTTGCTCCCATATTTTAATATTCATGTATAATATTCTTAGGTTCTCTCATTATGTATATTGTTCTATAAATGGAACCACATTTCTGTGAGCTACAGTAGTTGCTAAACATACTTGGCAGCATGAAACTGCAGAAGAGAGAAGACTTAGTTGTTATAGGTGTTTTTTTTTTTTTTTTAATTTATAAATGCTACCGGTCAAACACAATAGAAGTAGTTACTACTTTATTTTTAGCAGAGTGAGCAGTATCAAATTGTTTACTTTCTTTTGAAAAACACATGGAATGGATTTATGTGTGCCGAGTTGATTCATAGTGAAATACCACTTTGATTTAATGTTTAGCTTTTAAAAAGCTAACTGATGGATCCTCAGGAGAATAAGCATGCTTCTTGCTGCTATACATGGCCATGTGAAGAGATGTCTGAACTATTTCAGTGCGTAGTCTCTGTTGCGGTTAAAGCTGAGGCTCAGAATCAAAACTTCAAAACGCCTGTTGAAAACTGGGAGCAACAGAAGTGCTCAGTGTAATCGCTGTCCTGTCATTTAGCTGGAGAACGTTTCCAGAGTAAGATGCAGATGCTTTTCTGGTTCTCTGTATAGACCTCACCAATGTGACCTGCAGACACCAGCGGTTTCATACAGTTAACGTTTCAAGACATGTAATGTGTTCAAGCTGCTGTAGCTAGTTTAGCTGCTGAAGTTTGGAAGTTCTCTTAGCCCAGTCAGCTTGTGTCAGCATTAGGACCTGAGAGAGTGAGTGAGAGCAGGTGCCAGCATGCATGCAGATGTGTCAGGGTCTTAGTGGAAGAAGGGTCTCCCTCCTAGCGGCGGTTCACAGAAAGCTCCCTCCTGACATGCTGGGAGAGCATTTGAGCTTTGAGGAACCTCAGGATGCTTAACACAGCAACACAAAATATGTTACAGAAAAAGTATTGTGTACTTTTGGTGAACTGACAAAATGACTCAATAAGCTCTTCTGTAAGAGGTTTTACAACGACTAGTTTTATAAAGCCTAGACTTTATTTGCAAAACCATATTCTGTTATTTCACTGCTCATCATAGCCAAGTTAACGGAGTGAAATTGTCTGCACTAAGAGAAGCTAGCACAATACAGGCTGCCGTTCTTCTCTGCACTTTCTAATCAGTAGTGTAGTAGCGATCTCTCTCACACAATACACAGTATAATCATAATTTTTCTGGTGTCATCTTTTCTTGAAGTGGAACTTCAAGCCACATGAGCCCTGAGAGCTTTAATTCTGTTGTTTTATGGTGATATAGTTATTTCTCATACCTTGCCTGTATGCTCAGTATGTTTTTGAAAATTTTGATGTCCATTCTGTGAGGTGGACCAAGCTGAGAAATTTTCTTTTCCCTGATTACATGAAGTTCTCCTGTCAAGTCGTGTAGGATCTGCGTTCAACAAAAGTTTCAAATGCATTAATTTTAACTGATTTAATTTCTGGATAAGTGTGATTCTGATCTTTGCTTCCATTTTTATTCAGTTTCCTGTTTCTATTGGTTATTTTGAACCAGCTCTGATATTTATGCGATCACGTGGCAAATCATTTTAGCTCTCTAAAATTACAGAAGACTTATTCAGCAGAAAAACGGATTTTTTTGTTTCCTGAGTTAGTGGTATGCACGCACTGTATGTCAGACAGGTGCTGGTGCTGGCCTGAGGACCCGGGATGGGGAGAAGGAGGGTGCAGCTGGGGCAGTATGAGGAAGGGAGAGGGCAGAGAAAATGATTTAGTGGGTTGAGGAAGGAATGACAACAGTAGAGGAGGACATAACTCCCCCTCTTGTTGTGTTCAGCCGTTGGCTTGGCTGTATCATAAAACTGTACAGCTAGCTGATCTGAAGTAATACAGATCTTGTTTGGAGATTAAACTAAGACTTGCCCTGCATCCATATTCTTTTAATAATAGATTTCCTTTAGTAATAAAAGACAAAAATACAGTGAATTGTTACTTGTGCAGTTAATCTTCATATTTTTCTTTCCCTCTCATTGTTATTTCTACCATTGTCTACTGGGTCTGGCTGGAGTCAACCTCCCACACTGAAAAAACACAGTTCTAAAAGACTTTAGCAAACAGCAGATACGCCATGAATGCAAGTTTGGAAAAATATTTAAATGCTGAGCTCAAATTTATTGAATCACAATGAGTGGGAGGCCCTGTGTTTTCAAAATAGCTGATGTTTTATCTCCCCCTAGATGCCTATTATTTCAGTTAAACATTCTTTACTTTGTCTTAAATACAACTGTTGAGTGCTGTGTGCCATTAAACAGTAGCTACAATTCAATTCAGAAATAATTGTACTCAGTGTGACTTAATATGTGCTGTTTCTGAAGTGTTTGGGATTCTGTCAGCTAAACTGCTAATTACTTGGAGTTTTTTCTTATTTTGATTTTCACATGCTCTGCAAGCTCTGTACAGCTGTGTTAAAGCAGTATAACATGCATGGTTTTTAGTGAATTTGGGTCACTGTGTTAGTAAGATTCTCCTTGTAGTGACAACTTAAAAGGTTAAGTAGGAGCAACTTTGATATCTGAAAAGAGGAGAGTGGCTGAGTGGTGACAGTCGTGCTGAGAGAGGCTACTCCAAAGATGTAGAGCTCCAGCCCTTGAGCACATGGATCCTAATGGGGAAACGCTTATCCTCCCCCACTATCTCTCTTTTCAACGCCCTGTTCCAAGGAAGACTTTGCCCCCTCCACCCTGAAATAGCTCAATCTACTGCTTGTACTTTTTTTAGGGCAAAACAGAATATGGGAACCAGAGCCTTTCTGAAGATGCAGCGCTAAATGTGTAGCAGTCTTACAGACTTAGGAAAAACCTCCTGGAGCCTGATCAGAGATTCTGGTTTCAGCGAAGTTTGGATCTGGAATGTACCTTTAAATTTCTGTCTGATTTTTCTTAGGCTATTGTTTTTACTTTACATACTTTCCTAAACTCTTTAATGTGAACCAGAGTTTAAAAACAGAATTTGCATAATCTCAGAAAAAAAAAAAAAAAAAAAAAGAAGCTATCAGAAGACTTAGCGCACATTTACTAAAATTGAATTTCTGTACATTTCTTATACAGGGCACATAAAACACATATGTCTTTTAATGGAAGTTATGTATTGTGGGGAAATGCCAAAAAAATTTTAGTTCTTGCCTAAAAGGAGATATGTTGTTTCAGCAAATTTAAGCAGGTATGTGTCCTTTATGCTGTAGAACTCTCAGTGAATAAAATTTTAGTTTATATTGGTATGTAGACATAATTGGAAGAAGGGATACTTTTGTGTTTTTAATTAAATGTAGTTTAAAATAATTGATTGGCTTGGTTTTGTAAAATAACTTCATGCCTTCACTTGGTCCAGTGCTATTAATATGGATGCCTGATTGTATGTGATGCTTAGCTATTACCCCTTTGAAAAAGAATTCATAGAATCACAGCATGGCTTGGGCTGGAAGGGACCTTACAGCCCACCGAGCCCTAACACCCTGCCGTGGGCTGGTTGCCACCCACTGGATCAGGCTGCCCAGGTCCCACCCAGCCTGGCCTTGAGCACCTCCAGGGATGGGGCACCCACAGCTCCTCTGGGCAGCCTGTGCCAGGGCCTCAGCACCCTTCTGAGTGAAAAATGTCCTCCTAACATATAATCTAAATCTCCTCTCTTTTTAGTTTAAAACCATTCCCCCTTGTCCTATCACCATTTGCCTGTGTAAAAAGTTGTTCCCTGGAACCTATTTTTCTCCAAGCTGAACAAACCCAGCTCCCTCGGCCTTTCTTCATAGCAGAGGTGCTCCAGCTGGAGCATCTTTGTGGCCTCCTGTGGACACGCTCCAGGAGCTCCACATCTTTCTTGTGCTGGGGGCTGCAGGCCTGGATGCAGTACTCCAGATGGGGCCTCCCGAGGGCAGAATAGAGGGGCACAATCCCTTCCCTCTCCCTGCTGGCCACCCCTCTTTTGATGCAGCCCGGGATTCGGTTGGCTTTCTGGGCTGCAGGTGCACACTGCTGGCTCATGTCCAGCTGCTTATCCACCAGAATGCCCAAGTCCTCCACAGGGCTGCTCTCAGTGAGTTCTTCTCCCAGTCTGTACACATTTTCTGGGATTTCCCCAAGCCAAGTGCAACGCTTTGTACTTGGTCTTGTTGAACCTCATGAGGTTCCTGTGGGCCCACTTCTAAGCTTGCTCAGGTCCTTATGGATGGCATGCCTTCCTGCAAACATGCAGAGGATACACTTCATCCCACTGAAACTGTTGATAAAGATGTTGAAGAGCACTGGTTCCAAGACAGACTCCTGAGTGATACCACTCACCAGCCTCCACCTGGACATAGAGCTGTTGACCACAACTCTCTGTCTGTGACCATCCAAGCAATTCCTTGCCTCCACCGTATAGTCCACCCTTCAAATCCATTTCTCTTCAATTTAGAGAGAAGGATTTGCTGAAGGACCACGTCAAAGGCCTTGCAGAAAACCACGTAAATGACACTGCTCAGTTTTTCTTGCTGTCTGATGCAGTTGACAATTCTTTGTGGTTTCAGTTGAATAATCAGCAATAAAATGAAATAGTGATTCAATGTGTCCTTCATTTTGAAAAGGTAGAATGCCAGACCCCATTGCCTTCATCAGAACCAGAATTTAAAACCAAGGATAAGGAGGAGCACTGTAACTTGAAACAAAAGCAATGTAACTGTGATTTCCAGATAAATTTTCCTTTCTCCTTCATGCTACTTATGTAAGTATTTCTAGATGTAGTCCGTATTTCTTAACTTGAGAAAGTATACGCATAATCTTTACATAAGTATTTTACATCAGTTATCTTTGCATAAGTACTATCACATTTGGAACCAAAAGATACAGCTCTCACTGTAGTGTAACTTTGGAAATGTATGTAGCTTTTGAAATCAATGCTAGATTTTTTGTAACATCAAAATGTAAAATTTCTGATTTTAGTTGCCAGTTCCTTTTTTTCCCTTCTTTTTCTACTGACTCGCACACAAAAATTTCCTTAGCTTCTTCTAAAATGCTCCATATTATGTTCTGGAATGAGCTGGCAACCGTACATAGGCAATCCATACATAATAATGATTTATTTTTTGTTGTGTGTTTGGAAAAATAGATGGTCATGTTTATTATTGCTGTATTGGTTAAGGATACTTTTTTTGAAGAAAGCCTTAAAATGTTTTTACAATGAAAAAAGGAGGATAATATAATGCTGATATTGTATTTGTAACAGATTTGCTGATCTATATCTGTATTTATATCTCTAAAACCACAAGTGAAAGCTTGAAAAAAACTGCATTGCTGATATTGTAGAATTCTTATTAAAATTGATTTAGAAATTGAATGTTTCAGAATGTTGCTCTAAGTATTTGTGATTTTTCCTTTGAATAACTGTAGTTGTATATAGACATACCTGGATGCATCCCCAAGTACAAAAAAAATTGCTTTCTGTTTTGCAGGAAGAAACATGCTTAGAAGAAAATGCTTAGAAAAGAAAAGAAAAATGCTTAGAAATCATAAATAAGCAAAGCTGCTTCTTCTTTTTTTTTTTTTCTTTTTTTTTTTTAAGCTAGCCACTTCCTGAAATAGGCTTATGTTATAGATCATGTCATTAAGCTGGGTGGTTTTTGCAATTACTGCTGAATTGCATTTGAAGAAGATGGGCACTTTTTATACTCAAATGGGCCAGTTAAGCATCATATAAGCTATAAAAGCAAGTCATCAATGAGTTATATGAAATGTGACAAGAATAGTTCCCCCTGTATTCATGGTGAAGATCATTAGATTCTCTGTTGTTATCATAAAATAATGAATTGTGTTGCAACTGTTGGCTACAGATGTCATTAAATTCTAACACAGCTTTTGGTAGATGCCAAGTAATAGTGCTTCAAAAAAAAAAAAGGCCAAAGCTTGCCATGGCCTGTATTCTCACCTGTTCCTATGTCATTTTCAGATTGTTACCACAACACTGACACTCAGATTCACAAACACTTCACTTTAGTCTGAATCTTAATGCAAAAAATTTTGATTTGTGTAAAAGCTTTCCTGAAACTGATTGCAGTCATGTTACTACACGTGCATGGACATTGCTAGACTGAACAGCTCGGCATCTATTTCTGGGCCTGTTTGGGATTAATTAACCAGACATTTGTGGGACCGTGTCCTGAGCACTCTGCGTTGTCATTGCCACAGAGTGTATGAGTTTATTCAAAGCTCAGCCACAGTCAAAAAGCCTGCAGTGAGGTGCTGGGGTTGGACAGGAGGTGGCTTGTGCTGGATTTGGTGTCATTGCTTGGCTGGCAGAGCACTCCCCTGCCCAGTGACTGCTTGGGCTCCTGCCTGAGGATCTTGGGGCCTGCAGCTCCTTGTGTGCTGGGCGAGTGTTCTGAAGGTGGGTATGGAGCTGCCTTCCATGCTTCTGTGCACCTCTGGTGCCTAACCACGAACAGAAACCTGGTATGGGTGAAGCGTAAACAAGGGAGGTGGCTATTCCTCTGAGAGGGCAAGGCTCAGTGCTGCGGTCCCTGCTGCATGGACTGCATGCTCAGATAGCATTTGGAGTCACCAAGTGAAATGTTTATAGTAGAGCATTGACACCGGGAACTTTCACTTCCTGGATGAGTGGTCTAAAAATGTGTCATTCTACCACTTCCTCTTGTTACCATTGTCTCTTCTTTGTAAAGCTACACCCCGAGAGGAACGCCTCTGTAGGCTACATGCAGACAGAGGTCTCATCTGCCAATCCCTGTTAGTGTAACTACCACATCAAAAACGCGGGTAGGTGCGTTAGTTGGGAGGGGCAGGGTCGCAGCCACCCATCTCACAGCCTGCAACTGGCTGGTCGATGTGAGGGCCGTTCTGCGTGGCGTGGGGCTCACTGAAATTCCACCTGCAGGCCCTCACCCCCACCGTGAGAGGGCTGGGGGCTGTCCTGGATCTGTAACTCTCCTTCCAAAATGTTTTAAATTGTGCTGTAGCGAGCAATACCTGAGCTTCTGGGTAATTATTATTTTTTTTTTTTTTTTGTAAATGGAGCTTTCTTATTCACATAAGCATCTGTTTGTTTCTACTGTGAGACAAATAATAAAAAAAGTTACCATGGAGAGGCTCTTTAAACAAGAGTCTCTTCCCTGTGTGCTCTTTTAAGCCTTTTTCCCCAATTTTCTTGAAGTGCCGTAGATGTCAGATGGGATTATTTCTGGTGTTTGAACTTGCAGTCTGTTGGCACAAACTCCTGGATAAACTAAACTCTGTGTGCTGTTACTTGTACAGTTTTCCCTGCAGTCTTGTCTGTCTCGCAGATGACATTGGGTGTGGCACATGTTTTTGGAAGAGTGTTGGTGAGGTGGTCATTCTGATTTCAGTCTTAAAGCCATCTGAAGAACATGCAGTCCTGCTTTATTGTGACAGGATCTGTTATAATCTGCAGACTAACACGGTCTTCATTGTGTGAGAGATCCTAGAATGACTCCGAGAGGTTTTTCAGCATAAAAAGTGTAGTTTCTGTGATAAACAGGATTATGTATCCCCACTGAGCATCTTGAACAGCCACTGCAAGTCTTGTGAATGCTGAGAAGTCACTTCTGAGTTTTCCGATACATGCAGTTGGCTCATCTGTCAGACTTTATGATTTAAGTGAGACTTAAGGCCATGAGAGACCAGATCCAGTTCACAAATGCCGCCCCACTTTGAAGGAAAAATCTTTTTGCTTTTCCATTCCAGACTATATCTCTGAGGATCACAAGCCAGCATATGCACACTCTATGCAATCACATTTTCAGCTTATCAGTGAGAGCTTCCTTTATGTTTCTCTTCAGACAGTCACGCACTTGCTGGATAGTTCTGACCAGTGTCTTTGGCAGATTGATTATGACTGTCACATCTCTGTTGGCATGGAAACTCTCACAAGCGAGTAGCTCAGCTTCATTGATCTCTGGAGAAGCAAAAACTTATGATCACTGCACTGGACCTTGGAGCTGTGAGAAACTGCGGAGTGTTTTCAAATTTGCTTTCGCAGTCATCAGCTTTGGAGAGTGATGTCTGCTGCCAGCAGGTTTTACATGAACAACCCAAGTGGGGAAATTGCTTTGCCTTGCAGAAATGTAGGATACTATTGAAGTGACATCAAATTCATCTAGCAGACAAGCAGAATAGTCTTGCAGGTGATAGATTGAATTATTCTTCTAATACTTGTATGCAGACTCCAGTTAGTCTTGAGGAAACCTGGGAACGTGTTTTCCTTGAGATGAATCTATTTAGATCAGGTGGCATCAGGAAACCGTGTTTTTTTCTCCCTTGCCATTTGGTGTCTTTGATCAGACATAGTACTGATAGAGAAAGGCGTACACCTTCCTTCTGTTTTAAAAATACTACTTGTGGTCAGGCAAGGTGATACTGCCCAGCCTTGATGGTTCTTGTATCAGGAGGATCATCTGTCTCTTACTGAAGGGTTCAGGGATCATATTCCCCTCCTAGATTTGTTCCTGAGAAATCTGGAGCACTAAGCAGTTTCAGCATACCTCATTCCAAGGTCTAAAGAAGTCGATAGGAGCTTCATTGCTCATTTCTGTGGGGCTGCCCCTTCCTATTTCTTCAGTTAAGTGATATAGATAAGCAAGGCTTAAAATAGAGCTAAAACCTTTGTAAGCAAAAAACACTTTTTTTTTTTTTTTTTTTTTTATTTAAGAATTTTTTCTTTTGCTTAAAGCNTTTTTTTAATTAAGGAATCTTTCCTTTGCCTGAAAGCAGTCTTAATGACCAGGCTACATGTAACGAGAGCCTAAGACTAAGAATCAGTCCTTTGTTGGGTTATTAATTTTTACTAGGCTCTCGAGAACTTGCATAAAGGAGATTCTGCTGTCATTAAAGGTACAAGAATCGTACGGTTGATTAATTTTTCCAAACATGGAACCGCAAATATTAAGTCTAGTTCACTGTTTTCATTGAAAAGCTTTTCAGTGCTTATGAATTAAATTATACAAGCAGAATTCTACATTTTTAATTCAATGAAATCAAACATAGAATATATATGGCCTGAACTGAAAACACATTCTCTGTTGCATGGTTTTTATTTGAACGTCTGTTCAGCATTGCAGTTGTTTAAAGTTTTCTTTTCCTCCCCTTTCTGTCATGTAAGTGATGCTCATTTGCACGGAATGTACTTCAGATGGAAAACTGTTAGAGGGAAGATCAACATTCATGTTGTACAAATCTGGAAAAGTCTTTTTTTGAGCAAAGCTAGAATATAAGAACATTTCTAAATAGGGTATCTAACATTATGAGAATTTAATGAAAATATTATTTCAGACTAAAGTCATCTGGAGTTTCTTCTCAGCATGCACAAGCTTTTAAAAATTGAAGCATTTTTTTATTCTTAAAAAAGATGCAGATCATGAAAACAAAAAAAAAAATCTGTTCTTTCTCAAGAAATTGGTTGTACTTAAACGATCTGTTGCTGACTTAGGCTTGTTTGAATCAATACAAATAACAAAGCTAAATTACATTGTTTTCCCTTTTACTTTTTGTTTGTTTGTTTGATGGCTTTTATATCCAGTTTTCTCCCAAGGCTTTTTTCTAGTAGACTAGGAACTCAGGGCTCTTCCATTGTTCTGAGAGCAAAGGTGAACTTCTGCTTCCTTTGCTGACCAGATATTGCCTTTTCCATTTGCATTCTTTCAAACAATACACATCTTCTTTAGAACTGGTTAACCTTTGATCCTCTCAGGCAGTTCCCTCCTGAGTCACCGTCATATTTACAGAAACGCAGAATGTGGAGTGAGTTATCTGCTGGAGTCCCATCACTTGTGTTTCAGTGTAGCTTGTTAGGGCTAATGTGGATGTCTTTCTCATATGAGGGTGGGACGCATGCGACAGTGCTCTAGATAGTCTGTGGGAAGAACGTGGATGGGTGCAGTAGAGGAGGGAACTAAGCATGAAAGTGCTGTTTTGTCTGTACGCTTAGATTAGGACCATGTCCTATGAATTTTACGTAGCTAATTGTGTCTTAATGTTTCTTTGGTATTTGTGAGAGGAGCCTGTTGGCATGGTGTTAAAGCGTTGTATTTTGTACCAACACAGTTCTGCAAGTATCTGTGTGCAAGTATCTTTACTACGTAAAGACTCGGAGGAAGACTTATTTCCTACTGTCTTGGCTGTAGAACCAACTAAGTATTTAAATAGGTTGTTACTGATACATGCATGGGTGCAGCATTATTATTTCATAAGCATTCAAAACTTGCTTTGGTTAATTTTGTGTTCATGGAAATTATTTTAAAAAAAGACACAGGAAGATTACGTATATATGCAGGATCAAACATTAAGCTGTTATCAGTGTTTTCGTCTGTGACAATTCCAGTAAGAGTTTCCATCTTACTGGTAATCACACGTGTGGTAGACCTTCTTGAAGTACTTCATTAACTTTCAGCTATAAGTTGAAAGCTATTTAAATGTTGAGAAGAACCATACTGATACGTTTTCTTTTCTTCCCCTCTTGTTTACCAGGATGGTACAAAACAAAAGCGAGAACGGAAAAAGNTACAGTCACTTGCACTGCTGATCTTCTGCTCAGCAGTAGGCCAACTGAGAAGAAGATCAGCAGTGCAAGTGACTGTATAAATGCAATGGTTGAAGGCTCTGAGCTCAAAAAGATTCGTTCCAACTCCAGGGTGTATCACCGGTATTTTCTTTTAGATGCAGATATGCAATCCCTACGCTGGGAACCTTCAAAGAAGGATTCTGAAAAAGCGAAGATCGATATTAAGTCAATCAAAGAAGTAAGAACAGGAAAAAATACTGATATTTTTCGCAGCAATGGAATATACGACCAGATATCAGAAGACTGTGCATTTTCAATTATATATGGAGAAAACTACGAGTCACTAGATCTTGTTGCTAACTCGGCAGATATTGCAAATGTTTGGGTTACTGGCTTAAGATACCTGATTTCTTATGGAAAACATACTCTAGATATGATAGAAAGTACTCAAGATAATATGCGGACTTCATGGCTTTCGCAAATGTTCAGTGAATCAGATGTAGATAATTTGGGACATATACCTCTGTGTAATGCTGTGCAGTTTATAAAAGACTTAAACCCTGGTTTAAAAACAAATAAAATTGAACTAAAATTCAAGGAGTTACATAGATCCAAGGAAAAAACTGGTACTGAAGTAACAAAAGAAGAGTTTATTGAAGTTTTTCATGAGCTTTGTACCCGACCTGAAATCTATTTTCTGTTGGTTCAGTTTTCAAGCAATAAAGAATTCCTAGATACCAAGGACCTTATGATGTTTTTAGAAGCAGAGCAGGGTATGGCACATGTAACAGAAGAAATAAGCCTTGAAATTATTCAGAAATATGAGCCAGCCAAAGAGGGCCAGGAGAAGGGTTGGCTTTCTATAGATGGGTTTACGAATTACCTTACTTCGCCAGACTGCCACATATTTGACCCAGAACATAAAAAAGTTTGTCAAGATATGAAACAGCCATTATCTCATTATTTTATTAATTCATCTCATAATACATACTTGATAGAGGATCAGTTTCGAGGGCCTTCTGACATCACAGGTTATATTCGTGCTCTTAAAATGGGTTGTCGAAGTGTTGAACTGGATGTATGGGATGGTCCAGATAACGAGCCTGTGATTTACACAGGGCATACAATGACATCACAGATCGTCTTCCGTAGCGTGATTGACATTATTAACAAGTATGCATTTTTTGCTTCAGAGTATCCTCTTATTTTGTGTTTAGAAAATCATTGTTCTATTAAGCAGCAGAAAGTGATGGTACAACACATGAAGAAAATTTTGGGGGACAAGCTACATACACAGTCTCCAAACATTGAAGACTCTTACCTTCCATCACCGGAATCCCTTAAAGGGAAAATACTAATTAAAGCAAAGAAGCTTTCCTCAAATTGTTCTGGACTAGAAGGAGATGTTACAGATGAAGATGAAGGAGCAGAAATGTCACAGAGAGTGGGGAAAGAGGGTGTAGAACAACAAAACTCTTTGACTGGGAAACGATTTCAGCTCTGCAAAGAACTCTCTGAGTTGGTGAGCATATGTAAGTCAGTTCAGTTCAAAGAGTTTCAAGTTTCATTTCAGCTCCAGAAGTACTGGGAAGTGTGCTCATTTAATGAAGTGCTTGCTAGCAAATATGCCAACGAAAACCCGGGAGACTTTGTAAATTATAACAAACGTTTTCTTGCCAGAGTTTTTCCCAGTCCTATGAGGATTGACTCTAGCAATATGAATCCGCAGGATTTTTGGAAATGTGGTTGTCAGATAGTAGCCATGAACTTTCAGACGCCTGGCTTAATGATGGATCTGAACATTGGTTGGTTTCGACAAAATGGAAACTGTGGCTACGTCCTTCGTCCTGCTATCATGAGAGAAGAAGTATCCTTCTTTAGTGCAAACACAAAAGACACTGTGCCTGGAGTTTCACCTCAGCTGCTTCATATTAAAATCATTAGTGGGCAAAACTTTCCTAAACCCAAAGGATCAGGTGCCAAAGGTGATGTTGTGGATCCTTATGTCTATGTTGAAATACATGGAATCCCTGCTGACTGTGCCGAGCAAAGGACAAAAACTATGCATCAGAATGGTGATAATCCAATTTTTGATGAAAGTTTTGAATTTCAAATAAATTTACCCGAACTAGCAATGGTGCGTTTTGTAGTGCTGGATGATGATTACATTGGGGATGAGTTTATCGGGCAATACACTATTCCCTTTGAGTGTCTACAGACTGGTTATCGGCATGTTCCTCTGCAGTCTTTAACTGGTGAAATGTTAGCACATGCTTCCTTGTTCGTGCATGTGGCCATTACTAATCGAAGGGGTGGTGGGAAACCTCATAAGCGGGGCCTCTCGGTGAGGAAGGGCAAGAAATCACGGGAGTATGCTTCTGTGAGAACATTATGGATTAAAACAATAGATGAAGTGTTCAAGAATGCTCTCCAGCCTATACGGGATGCCACGGATTTGAGAGAAAATATGCAGGTACAGTTTTGAGTTGAATTTACCAGTACGTTATGTGTAATTTTGTATTATGATGCATACATAATATATGCTGCTTAGAGTCTTACTGCATTTTGTAAGTTACTTTAATCAAGTCTAATGCTGAACAGCTTTAAAAACTGATTGTATTAGAGCAACTGTTTGGGTGATACCATCTACTGAGGTGCCTTCCGATTCATATACTTATTTTGCCATATTTTTCCGTGTGAGCTGGAAATATGGTTCTAGTGTTGAAACTCAAACTGGTTGACTGGTCGTATGTCTTTGAAGGAATGTTAGATATACGCTAGCGGAAAGTAGAGTAAGATTTTAGCTTTAAAAAATAAATAGAAATACAGGAGGAAAACATTGCTGATAGAAGAATAAGAATTTACTGGGTATTAAAAAAAAATCATACGTGAAAGTATGTTTAGCATAGCTTCATTGAGGTTTTATTTTTTCTCATTCCCAATAGAAGCAGTACTTTCTGAGAAATCAGTTGTTTTCCTTGATTCTTCGTAGCAACATTATGTTAGAACTGCATGGAACTAGAATGAAGGTATTAGAAGGTGTTCTCTTAAGATTAGAAGAAACTATATGACCTTTGGGGTCCTGTATAGTTAACACATTGGATTTCAGGAAGAAATATCAAGTATGGTGCTTGTATTTGTGGAACCCAAGAGAACCCCCTTCAAAATGCAGTTTTAGGAGATTCCTGTAAAGATTCCCAGTGCATAAGCTCTTTCTAGATCTAAATTAAAGAGGACTTTAAAGTTATATTTTATTTAGGAAAGCTTTCAACTATTTACAAACTTACGATGAAATACTAGCAGTTATCAGTAAAATTCAGCAGTGTCCTTTCAAATGAAGTGACCTATTAAATCATCTTACTTTTATGGAACGTGAAGGGGAAACTGATGAAAGGAAATGTCTGAGACTTGAGTCTGGATTTTAAAGGCACATCAGTGTAGGTAAATTTTCTTCATGAATGACATTATATTGAAGATATTTTAGTGGTAGTACAATTTTAAAATCAATTTTTCTTCTTACGGAAGAAGAAGGTAGTTCAGCATTATGACGCTCCACCATTCTATCTGATATATAAAATTACTAAGAACTTATTAAAAAAGTACAAAGAGGATATTTTGGTTCACGAAAGTGTTTTGCATTACAAGCTAGGTATAGAATGAACTTTATCTGCAATTAATCTGCTGCATCTTAGAATTCTGTCATGTAGCAGATACTGTATTTTAAGATGGCTTTCAAGGAAGAGCTGGATCTAAGGAAACAGTGAGAACATGCAGTTTTTATAGCTACTTTGAACTGTTTACTGCATGTGCTACATTGTTTTCCAGAACTGCTGTAATTTTGCACAATCTTTACAGTATGATTACTTTGAAATTGAGATATTGGAAGGCACTTTTACATGTTTATTCTCTCAGTTGAAGTTGTGCTATCAACTAAATTATTACTATATATAAAAGTGCTATCAAGAAGGTATTTTAGGTAGATGTAGGAATATTCATTTGTGTAGCTTTACTGACAGGTTATATAACGTGCACAATTTAAACTCTGCATAACTAAAGGTTCCCAGCTAATAAGTAAACCACTCAAAATAAATACCAGCTTATGTCAAGAATGTGATTTTTTTATTGCATAAATTTTTCTTTATAAATTATGTTTTTTATGATAAGTACATAATGTCAGTATAAGCTAGGTTCTAAGAAGCTAATTTTGTTTTAAAAATAAACTGGAGGAATAGAAAAAAGAAAATACAGAGCAGAAAGGTTTTTTTTTTTTTTAATCCATATATTTGTAGGTAGCCTTCTTGGCTATGTACTACGTTACCATGACAAAAGCTGGTGTCATAACTTGTTATGTATTCATCACTGATAAAAGAATAATGGATGTGATGTGTGTCTAAATTGCTTGACAGTGTGTGGAGAGTCTCTGGATATAGGGTTAGAAGTCCAAAGGCAGGAGTTACAGCCGTATCTCTGTCCTGCCTGCTAGTAGTTAACGTGTGTGTTCCCTTTGCTCTCCTTTACCTCTCTGTATAATAATGAGTTACCCATGGTGTTTATCTCGCACAAGATCAGTTTGAAAAGACTGCTGGATGTCTCTGTAATTTATTTATTTATTTATTTATTTATTTTTCCCCAACTGTGTAATTATTGTATCTTTAAGCTGCAGTCTGGTTATTAGTAGTTCATGTTTGCTGGACATTTACTGAATGCTACCAAGCACTTACTGAACTACACTGTAAGTGACTTAATTGATGTAACTTAGGTATTCACACAACTGTGCATGAATATGCTGTATAAAGAAGTCTATGTATTTTGTCTCTTAAAAGGAGAGCAAAATACTTCACATTCGATTCCTGTTTGCATTAGGGTTGGCATTATGTCCCTTAAGGTTGTTTGTCCAAAAATGAGCCAGCAGATGCAAAGTGGTTTGATGAAAATGAAGATCTGTGTCCTAGAAACAGGTCAGATACCCCGTGTGGGTAAGATGTGAGAGAAAGGAGTATTGAGCACATTTGTAACTTAAATATACCATGTTTCTGTTTTTATTTCTTCCAGGAAAACAAACTCCAGACCTGCCAGAGATCACCAGCTCCCACTTGGTACAAAAATCCTAAATTTGTTACAGTGCTGAGAACATTCCCATCATGGAATTTCAGTGGCTACTTCAAGTCACATTATGGTTCTAATATTGGAAATTTTGCTTAAGTTTAAACATACAGTCTTATATTCCACCATATTGGATAACAAATAAAACTATAGTACATTTTAGGGAAAGGTACAAAATTGGCATTTACATAAAAGTACCTTAAAAATTCACGTAAGTGATTCTGTGATAGGAGTGACATCAGTAGTGGAGTGCTGGGTTTGTGAATCACACCAAATGGGAGCCAGCAGATCCACAGCACGTCTGGATGATAGTTCAGGTATGTTCAAAGTTACAAATGGGCTGAATTCCTCCTTCTCCTTCACTTTGCTTATTTGGGACATTCAGCACCTAATAGATTGTTTCTCTCAGTGACATTTTAAAAGTTACTTCGAAAATCTTTCAGATTCTTTTTCAAAATATGTAACTGGTATGTTTTAGAACTCATTTATTTGCATTGTTAATTTTAGTATTGATATGGACCACGCCGGCTGTAGCAGGTATTGAATTCTGTTTGAATATTTAACATTTCTGGTAAAATACATGTATAAAACTGGTTACTTTGTAAAACTGCCAATTCTTCAGGGAAAAGCTGTGTACATTGCAGCTCAGCTATTACAGTGATGTATATTAACCTGGAAGAATAAGAAATTAAAATTCATATTTAACTGTAAATAAAACTCTTTCTTTCCTTTTTGCAGAATGCAGTAGTGTCGTTCAAAGAATTATGTGGCCTCTCTCCTGTAGCAAATCTTATGCAGTGCATTTTGGCAGTGTCTACGCGCTTGGTCGGGCCCGATAATGCACCCTTGGTAGTACTGAATCTCAATGATCAGTATCCGACTATGGAGCTCCAAGGGGTTGTTCCAGAGGTCTTGAAAAAGATCGTAACAGCATATGACATGGTGAGTAGTCCTTTGTGGTTATTTTATATGCTGTCTGAAAGACTTTCTTCTTAGAATACACAGTACCATGCCTGTTCTGAAAGGTCCTTTTAACCATAACTTCCTATTTCATGCTTCATTATGGGTGCTTGAAAGCCATTCCCATGAACGTACGGCAACCGGTAGCGTTTTCATGTGAGGTAAAACAAAAAGATTAAATCACTGCATGCAGATATCTAAGTGTTTGTACACTACAGCATGCAAAGTGGTTATAATCAAGAGGATGTACCTTGAAGAGGATGTATTCATTTACCTGTTTTGCAGTAACTGAAGCCTGTCTGTAAACCTCTTTCAATTATTTGCTACTTCATATTTTTCTTTTTATGGACATTCATTTCTTTTGGCCTTGACTTAGTGTAGAAAGTTGGAAAAGGCCTTTAGGAACTGTAGTTTCATAAGCAACTTGAGATGTTAAAATCTCCACATGCCTTTCCATTTTCCTTTGCTGAATCTTTCATAGAGACCGAATTTAATTAGCCATTTTAATATCTGTAATCAACTGTAATGTTAACTTCAGCCCTTACACTTCAGTAAATTTCTAAATTGTGTCTTTAGAAACTGGAAATATTTTAAAAGAAGAAAGAGCTAATAGATTGAGAAATAATGGATTGTATCCACCTAGCATTAATTTGAAGAAAGATCCTTCAAGCAGATGAGTGGGATTTGAAATGTCCTCCTTGTTTCCACTTAAGTAATCTAGAGCAGAGTAATTGGAGTTTTATTGAGTTATTTAGTAATTGCTTTAATTTGATGTATCAGCCGACAATAAGGAAGTGCTTCTAGGATAATTTTGCATTAATTTTTTGTGTTAAAAGGAGAACCCTCACCAAATGGGATCAAGTCACCATTTTGAAAACAGTCATTACTATAAAAAAAAAAAAAAAAAAAAAGAGAGAAGAAAAAGAAGTTGATTGCTGAGTATATACATTTTAAAATCACTTTCTGGAGAAAAAGTGCTTTTAGAGTTTTGCTATACCAGAGTCCAAAAGTGCTAATTGTTAATTAACAATCTAGGTAGAGCTTATGTATCTTAATGATGATGTAAGTAGAATAGAACTTGATGTGAGTGGTAGCACGGTTATGGAAGATAGTATCCTCTAAGTGGTAGCTTATATGATATCATTATTAGGATAGAAACAGGCTTGATGGCTGGGTTTACACATGTAACATGTACTTCATGAAGTTCTGTTTTGCTGGTGGAAACATCTCTGCCTGTGGTTTGTTCTGATGCTGCTGCCTGTTAGTTATTAAACTATTACGAATATTTTAAGTATTTTTATAAATCTGGATTTTTTTTTTGGAATACTGTTTAGGTAAAGGTGACTCTATCCAGAAAGCTTTACAATGCAAATTTGTTTTGCCTTTTCTTTCAGATAGCTTTTTCCCACTTCTCTTGTAGTCTGCACATGATTTGACTATTTGTGTACTTTAGAAATCTATACTTCATTTTAATATATTAAAATAGTAGAATATTTATATAATGGCATGTTCAAAGCAGTATTCCATCTCCACGTCCATAAAAGATTGGTAGACTCCATTTCAGACAAAGACAAAAAGTAAGGCATGGCTTCTAACTTGTAGCTCTAAATGATACTGAAGATTAATCAAAATGATGATTATTTTAGTCAAATGAAACTTACAAGTGCAAATAATGAGATGCATTTCAATTTGTGAAACTTGATTTGTCCAGTTGGACTAAAAGTTTTCAGCAGTTAAAATCAATAGGATATACTGGGAAACGCAGTCAGCCATGGGAGCCATGCTGATAGCTCTTGTTTCTGAAAGCTCGTGGTGGAACGATAGGAGACTGTTCCATGTCGTGGACTGGAGAAGATGTGAAGCTATTTAGCTCATATTTTGAAATTTGCTATAGTGGCAGATGTTTGGAGTTTGATACTATCTCAGTAGTTTTGTTGTGTGTATTTTTGGTTTAAATTTAGTAAGCCCTCAAAATGAGAAACTGTATTTCTATCAGTGGCTGGTTTTGGTTTAGAGAATTTTTTGGGCGTAAGTGGGTGTAAAAATCAACTTAATAATGAGAAGCCTTATCCAGCATTAAGAAAGCATAGATGTACTAGCAAAATAATGATTACCTACTTGTATTATTTTATGCTGGTGTAGGCCTCAAGATAGATCAAAATTCTATTTCAGCCATGTTCTTCCAGCGTGTCAGTACGCTAAGTATGGAATCATGTTGATAACAGAGATTGTGTTAAATACTTACTAAATAAACATAGGTTAATACCAGAAATGCATAAGTTGCCATGACCTTGTGTAAATTCCTAATGTGGCAATCTTAATATTTTCAAGGTACTTCTGCATCAGGGTGAGAGTATTTGGGACAAATGAAAGAATTCTTATTTATGAGAAATGGTTTCAACTTTATGAAATTATAATAAACATAGAAAGCAATATTCAGCCAAGATTTTTAATTTTTCAGAAGAATTTATTTAGATTGAGTGTGATTAGAGGGCTTGTCATTGTAAAGTGAGAAAAGATGTAAGACTTTTACAGTGGGACAGTCAGTCTGCATTGAATTAGTTACAGAAGACTGCAGTACTGCAGGGCACATGCTAAGGTGAGAACATCTTCAGTGCAACATGGGTACATATCATTTTAAAGGAAACAATGGCACAAATGACAGTATGTTAATTAATGTATCACTAGTTACTTGTTTTTATATGTGTGAACAAACAGAACATAAGGCTTTTTATAATTGTCAGCATTCACTTCTATGTTAATGGAGGAGCTACCAGTTAAAATACTGTATCTTTGAGCTTAATTAATAATTTCCCATCAACATTATTAAGCCCAGAAGTTAGCCCAGGAAATAAGAGGATCTTCTGCTTTTATCCATGTTATGGGAGTTGGGGTGTCTTTTCAGAAGAAGGAAAACATGTATCTGGGAAATTTTGAGAAAGACTAAAGCTTAAGTTGCAGATTTTTCTCTAGCTACTCCATGCTCCTGAGTATTTTTTCACTCTAATTTCTTTTCACTGTGTAACAATGTTTTATTTTTCCCTTTCATTCATGAACTTCAGCTTCCTTTATGTGATACTTCAACATGCACTCTGTTGGTGTCATCACACCCATCACTGATCAGTGCTGCAGACTGAAGCTTGGAGCTAAGGCAAGTGCCTCTTCCACACCATTGCATGTTTTTTTTATGTCTTATGAGCTTTAAGATAAACCGTAAGTAAACTTTAAGAAGTTACACTGTGGCAACAACAACAAAAAAATTACCTTGTCCTAAGTCTGCAGCATTATTCAGTGATGAATGTAATAACACTGCAAAATATGCTAGAGGATCATTCAAAGGAAGCCAGATACTGTTGAGAACTCGACTGTCTCTGTCTGTCCTTTGTGAAGGATGAAGTGTCCCATCTGATGAAGATGAGGTTTTCTGAACTTTGCAAGCAGGCATGTACTTAGAGGAAAGCCAACACAGAAAACAGAGAACTCTACCTGTGTGAAAGAAGATAAAGTAATGCTGCTATAATAATTAAGATTATTATTAAATCCTAATCAGGTAGTGCTGCTAGGTCCATTTTTTTCACACTTTTTTTTTTTTTTTTAATAAAAATGGTTTTTTTGTAGTAATT